>CAMRHE010000053.1:0-52500 GCA_947044405.1 Leptodactylus fallax
GGTAATTGAATGTAGACATTCGGGCTATCCACCTCTGCTCTAACGCCCCGAGCTTGGCATTTTCCAGGTGAGCTAGTGGGTTGTTGTCAGTCAGTACTAAAACTTCAGCACCGGTCAAATATTCAGAGAATTTCTCGGTCATGGCCCATACCAGTGCCAACAGCTCCAATTTAAATGAACTATAATTCTCGGGGTTTCTTTCAGAATCTCTCAAAGACCGGCTGCCGTACGCTATGACCCTCTCCTGGCCATCCTGAAGCTGGGAAAGCACTGCTCCAAGACCATACAGGCTTGCATCTGTATATAGCTGGAACGGCAAGTGGTAATCAGCATATGCCAAGATTGGGGCTGTTGTCAGTGCATCCTTCAATGCCTGGAAGGCTTGTTCCTGTTCAGGTCCCCACTTCACGGACCGGTTCTTTGGACCACCGGATGTGCCTCGTAGGAGAGCATTAAGTGGTGCTGCTACCTTGGCGAAATCCTTAATAAACCGTCGATAGTAACCGGCTACTCCAAGGAACGCCCTCACTTCTCGCAGGGTAGTCGGTATCGGCCAATCTTGAACAGCCGCTATCTTGTCTCTTGATGGTCTCACCCCTTCTCCTGATACGCGGTGACCCAAGTAATCAATTTCAGATTGGAACAACCGACATTTACTGGGTTTCAATTTGAGCCCATGTTCCCGCAATCTTCGAAATACTTGCCCCAACTGGTGGAGATGGTCTTCAAAGGTCGCAGAATACACTATAATGTCATCCAAGTAGATGAGAGTGAACTCAAAGTTGAAGTCACCGAGACATTTCTCCATCAACCGCTGAAACGTTCCGGGTGCATTTGTCAACCCGAAGGGCATCCGGTTAAATTCGTATAGTCCCATGGGCAAGATGAATGCCGTCTTCTCCTTGTCTTTTGTGGCCATCGGCACCTGCCAATACCCACTAGCCAGATCTAGTGAGGAGAAGTACCGGGCTCTCCCTAGCGCTGAGAGGGACTCCTCAATCCGTGGCAAGGGGTAGGAATCTCGTACGGTGCAAGCGTTTAACTTCCGATAGTCTACGCAAAATCGGATGGACCCATCTTTTTTTCTTACTAACACCACAGGAGCCGCCCAGGGACTCTGGCTTTCTTGGATGATCCCACCCTGTAGCATCTTAGCTAACAGTTCTTTCACTTCCTGATACAACTGTGGAGGAATTTGTCGGTAGCGCTCTCTAATTGGAGGGGTGTCTCCTGTGGGAATCTCATGGTAGATCCCTGTGGTACATCCAAAATCTTCAGCATACCGTGCAAAGGTGGCTTGGTTCTCCCACAACAGCTCATCTACCTTCTGCACCCATTCCAGAGAACATGAACTTACATCCATCTTCATCTGTTCTCGAATTGCACAGCCATTCCATTCAGAGGTGGGTTCCTCATCTTCTCCCATGGACACAGTTACGGTCCACTCATCCCTTTCAGTCGGCTTCAGCTGCATTGGAGTTACTTTCCTTACTTCCTCCGGAGTCACATAGATGTTAGCCCGCAGCCCCCCGGGGGGCGGGCCCACACTCGGGTCCTGGGTGTTTACACATCGGGGTGGCCCCCCCCCCTTGTGATTTTGTCGGGGGGGGGGGGCCCCGGGGGGGGCACCCCCCCCCCGGCGGCCGGGCGGGGTTCCCCCAAAAACCCCGTCCCCCCTTTTTTTTTCGACAGGTGCCTACTGGCATGGACACTATTGTCTCCCGACTGGGTGGCAGTGTAACTTTTGTATGCAAAGGAACTGAAATTCGAGCCAGAGGACGCTGTGCATCTGAACTTTTCTGTAAGCCACATGTCCGGATCAGCCGCTGGAAAGCTGTTTGAGTAGGCCGATGGGTGGTGGTTTCTTTCCAATAACCGTGACCTTTCTTTTCAAAGAGGATCTGATCTAATTCTTTTAACACATTCATCCCCAAAATGACAGGGACCTTTACTTCATGTGACTCCTGTACCACCACAATGCCTTTCCTACCTAGATCTTGGCCACATACCCGGACATTCATCCAGGCCACTCCCACGACCGGAACTGGTAACTGGTTAGCTGCGACCACTCGTACGAATGTATGGGGATCATATTTCACATGTTGCCGGAAGTACCGTTCATAACAGTCTCTACTCAAGGTCGTTACTTGGGAACCCGTGTCAATCATCCCGGTAACCGGAATACCCTCCATTTCCACCTGTATGACAGGACTTGCAGCGATCAGGTCATCATCAGGGCATTCTCCCCACATAGTCTCCTTGTCAGTCTCCCCTACTACACGTTTTTTCATCTCCAACTTTTCCCACTGACTCAAAACAGATAATATCTCACATGTTGCCGGAAGTACCGTTCATAACAGTCTCTACTCAAGGTCGTTACTTGGGAACCCGTGTCAATCATCCCGGTAACCGGAATACCCTCCATTTCCACCTGTATGACAGGACTTGCAGCGATCAGGTCATCATCAGGGCATTCTCCCCACATAGTCTCCTTGTCAGTCTCCCCTACTACACGCCCTTCAGCAGCAGGGGACTTCAGTTTAACGGCGGTCTCTCATAAGTTTGTCGCTGCTCTGGACATCTAGCAGCAACCCTAACCCTGGGGATACGTGACGGCAGTTTAACTGTGACTATGCAGGATTTTATACGACGAGAGACTGATGCTAAATTCCATGATGTACAGGTAGAGGCCATCTCCCGTGCCAATAGTATGGTCCCGAGGCCGCAGACCGCAGTTGGAGTTACTTTGTCACAGGGGGCTAGTTCTGGCTCAGAGACAGTAGAAAAAGGGACGGTTAAAGAAATTCTCACAGTAATGCAGAAACTGCAAGAACAAATGGAACACTTGCACACTCGTTGTGATGAGCAGTCTATGAGAATTGCAGACTTCCAGAAGACTGGAGATGAAAGGGTGAGCCATCCACACCCAGCAAGTCAGAATCACCCACCACCCCGCTGGAGGGATGAGGATAGGACCTACCGAAGGGGTCCAAATCATTTAGTGCAGTGCTCAGGAGAAATCGAAGGGGCTTACCGAAGGGGCCCAAACAGATGGCCAGAACGACGGGGGATACGCTGCTGGGAGTGTGGACGGATGGGCCACGTTGCTGCTAGATGTCCAGAGCAGCGACAAACTTATGAGAGACCGCCGTTAAACTGAAGTCCCCTGCTGCTGAAGGGCGTGTAGTAGGGGAGACTGACAAGGAGACTATGTGGGGAGAATGCCCTGATGATGACCTGAACGTGAAAGGAACTGTGCTCAGTGGCTGATCAGTGAGACTGACATTGTGACTGTGTATATGGGAGAAGATGAGGAACCCACCTCTGAATGGAATGGCTGTGCAATTCGAGAACAGATGAAGATGGATGTAAGTTCATGTTCTCTGGAATGGGTGCAGAAGGTAGATGAGCTGTTGTGGGAGAACCAAGCCACCTTTGCACGGTATGCTGAAGATTTTGGATGTACCACAGGGATCTACCATGAGATTCCCACAGGAGACACCCCTCCAATTAGAGAGCGCTACCGACAAATTCCTCCACAGTTGTATCAGGAAGTGAAAGAACTGTTAGCTAAGATGCTACAGGGTGGGATCATCCAAGAAAGCCAGAGTCCCTGGGCGGCTCCTGTGGTGTTAGTAAGAAAAAAAGATGGGTCCATCCGATTTTGCGTAGACTATCGGAAGTTAAACGCTTGCACCGTACGAGATTCCTACCCCTTGCCACGGATTGAGGAGTCCCTCTCAGCGCTAGGGAGAGCCCGGTACTCCTCCTCACTAGATCTGGCTAGTGGGTATTGGCAGGTGCCGATGGCCACAAAAGACAAGGAGAAGACGGCATTCATCTTGCCCATGGGACTATACGAATTTAACCGGATGCCCTTCGGGTTGACAAATGCACCCGGAACGTTTCAGCGGTTGATGGAGAAATGTCTCGGTGACTTCAACTTTGAGTTCACTCTCATCTACTTGGATGACATTATAGTGTATTCTGCGACCTTTGAAGACCATCTCCACCAGTTGGGGCAAGTATTTCGAAGATTGCGGGAACATGGGCTCAAATTGAAACCCAGTAAATGTCGGTTGTTCCAATCTGAAATTGATTACTTGGGTCACCGCGTATCAGGAGAAGGGGTGAGACCATCAAGAGACAAGATAGCGGCGGCCAAGGCCTGTGAAAATCTGCTGAAATCGGGCACCTCCACATGCTCCAACTCATGATTCACGTCTTCTGTGGGGGTCTGGGCAGTTACCCTAGAAAGTCCGTCAGCATTCAGTTGGTTTCCCTGTCTGTTAAAGAGGACTTCATTTCTCCCAAGATCCTGATAACCGTGAGGAGAGGACGCTTCACTATAAAAGAAAGGAACGACTTTGGGCCCCACCGCGCGCTTCTACGGACTGTAAGCGGTCCACCTGGACCACTGGGGAAAAGGGGGTGCACCCAAATGTGATGTCAGGGTCAGTTAGGGATAGTTTTGAGTATATTGTTCATTCAGTGTCCATACTGCAGAATTGGACAGAGTAAAAGTAGAAACCATTGCAGAATTTGCCTTGAAATTGTTCATGCTATATTGTATATTTTGCTTGTCTTTATCCCTGTCATTTTACCTTCAAATAGTCTCTACTCAAGGTCGTTACTTGGGAACCCGTGTCAATCATCCCGGTAACCGGAATACCCTCCATTTCCACCTGTATAACAGGACTTGCAGCGATCAGGTCATCATCAGGGCATTCTCCCCACATAGTCTCCTTGTCAGTCTCCCCTACTACACGCCCTTCAGCAGCAGGGGACTTCAGTTTAACGGCGGTCTCTCATAAGTTTGTCGCTGCTCTGGACATCTAGCAGCAACGTGGCCCATCCGTCCACACTCCCAGCAGCGTATCCCCCGTCGTTCTGGCCATCTGTTTGGGCCCCTTCGGTAAGCCCCTTCGATTTCTCCTGAGCACTGCACTAAATGATTTGGACCCCTTCGGTAGGTCCTATCCTCATCCCTCCAGCGGGGTGGTGGGTGATTCTGACTTGCTGGGTGTGGATGGCTCACCCTTTCATCTCCAGTCTTCTGGAAGTCTGCAATTCTCATAGACTGCTCATCACAACGAGTGTGCAAGTGTTCCATTTGTTCTTGCAGTTTCTGCATTACTGTGAGAATTTCTTTAACCGTCCCTTTTTCTACTGTCTCTGAGCCAGAACTAGCCCCCTGTGACAAAGTAACTCCAACTGCGGTCTGCGGCCTCGGGACCTCGAGACCATACTTGATGGTCTCACCCCTTCTCCTGATACGCGGTGACCCAAGTAATCAATTTCAGATTGGAACAACCGACATTTGAACAAAGGCAGACATTTGAGCAAGTAGTCCAGATTCTAGAAACCATCTATGGAGAAACTGCATTGCTGGGGTCTCTGCAGGCTCGGTTCTTCCAGAGGGTACAACAGGAGAATGAAAGCCTTCCCCAATATGCAAATGCCCTACAAGAACTGCTCCGAGATATTCAAAGGAAGAATGCCAGCAGGGGCTATAATGAGTCAGTTAGCTAAATTTGATGGCAATAATATGTCAGTGAGTATGTGGGTGGAACAGATACGAATGATACAGCGAATGTACCAGACCGCACCAGAAGTACTAGTAGAGCTAGCAATATTGACATTACAAGAGGATGCTAAGACCACGGTGATACTGAGGCCATTGTAATTGTGACATGATGCTGGAGTGAGACCCCCCCCCCTTTTATGTCAGCCTGCCTGTTCTGCAGACAGAGTGTGAGCAGAGAAGCAGGAAGTGACGAGACAGAGAGCAGCAGCCATCTTGGCAAGTGTTGTATTGAACTGGTGTGGAGATATTTCTGTACAGCTAAGCTGTATCTTGGTCCAGAGACAAACAGAGTGTAAAGAGACAACAGGACTAGTGAGTCCACGTGAAAGGAACTGTGCTCAGTGGCTGATCAGTGAGACTGACATTGTGACTGTGTATATGGATACCACAGATAGAGACTCGCAGTGCTGTTGATGTACTGGACAGCACCTGCTAAACCCCGGCTTACATCCCAGCTCAGTGTATGGATTCGGCAGGACTGTCAGTGTGCTGAGTGGAATCTGCTGTTGGATTACATTGCATTCAGTTGGTTTCCCTGTCTGTTAAAGAGGACTTCATTTCTCCCAAGATCCTGATAACCGTGAGGAGAGGACGCTTCACTATAAAAGAAAGGACCGACTTTGGGCCCCACCGCGCGCTTCTACGGACTGTAAGCGGTCCACCTGGACCACTGGGGAAAAGGGGGTGCACCCAAATGTGAAGTCAGGGTCAGTTAGGGATAGTTTTGAGTATATTGTTCATTCAGTGTCCATACTGCAGAAGTGGACAGAGTAAAAGTAGAAACCATTGCAGAATTTCCCTTGAAATTGTTCATGCTATATTGTATATTTTGCTTGTCTTTAGCCCTGTCATTTTACCTTTAACTAGCCTTTATTAACTTATAGTAAATATATTTTTTTTTTTCTTGAACTACCGCGTGTGCGTTCATTTCTGGTTGCGGAGACCAAACCACCTGCCTTGCTCTCGGTTCACAAATTGGCGTAGTCGGCAGGAGCTTACCGAAGGGGCCCAAACCCCAAATGTGATGTCAGGGTCAGTTAGGGATAGTTTTGAGTATATTGTTCATTCAGTGTCCAGACTGCAGAAGTGGACAGAGTAAAAGTAGAAACCATTGCAGAATTTGCCTTGAAATTGTTCATGCTATATTGTATATTTTGCTTGTCTTTAGCCCTGTCATTTTACCTTTAACTAACCTTTATTAACTTATAGTAAATATATATTTTTTTTCTTGAACTACCGCGTGTGCGTTCATTTCTGGTTGCGGAGTCCAAACCACCTGCCTTGCTCTCGGTTCACAAATTGGCGTAGTCGGCAGGATCCGCTTACCAGAATGGACGGTGACGCACCCGTTCGGGAGAATGGTGCTGGAGGAAGAATGCCAGCAGGGGCTATAATGAGTCAGTTAGCTAAATTTGATGGCAATAATATGTCAGTGAGTATGTGGGTGGAACAGATACGAATGATACAGCGAATGTACCAGACCGCACCAGAAGTACTAGTAGAGCTAGCAATATTGACATTACAAGGGGATGCTAAGACCACGGTGATACTGAGGCCATTTGAACAAAGGCAGACATTTGAGCAAGTAGTCCAGATTCTAGAAACCATCTATGGAGAAACTGCATTGCTGGGGTCTCTGCAGGCTCGGTTCTTCCAGAGGGTACAACAGGAGAATGAAAGCCTTCCCCAATATGCAAATGCCCTACAAGAACTGCTCCGAGATATTCAAAGGAAGGAAAGAGGGGGCTCGCCAGCCTTCTGTAACCCTGATCGGACTCTCCGTGACCAGTTTGTCCTGGGGATACGTGACGGCAGTTTAACTGTGACTATGCAGGATTTTATACGACGAGAGACTGATGCTAAATTCCATGATGTACAGGTAGAGGCCATCTCCCGTGCCAATAGTATGGTCCCGAGGCCGCAGACCGCAGTTGGAGTTACTTTGTCACAGGGGGCTAGTTCTGGCTCAGAGACAGTAGAAAAAGGGACGGTTAAAGAAATTCTCACAGTAATGCAGAAACTGCAAGAACAAATGGAACACTTGCACACTCGTTGTGATGAGCAGTCTATGAAAATTGCAGACTTCCAGAAGACTGGAGATGAAAGGGTGAGCCATCCACACCCAGCAAGTCAGAATCACCCACCACCCCGCTGGAGGGGTGAGGATAGGACCTACCGAAGGGGTACAAATCATTTAGTGCAGTGCTCAGGAGAAATCGAAGGGGCTTACCGAAGGGGCCCAAACAGATGGCCAGAACGACGGGGGATACGCTGCTGGGAGTGTGGACGGATGGGCCACGTTGCTGCTAGATGTCCAGAGCAGCGACAAACTTATGAGAGACCGCCGTTAAACTGAAGTCCCCTGCTGCTGAAGGGCGTGTAGTAGGGGAGACTGACAAGGAGACTATGTGGGGAGAATGCCCTGATGATGACCTGATCGCTGCAAGTCCTGTCATACAGGTGGAAATGGATGGTATTCCGGTTACCGGGATGATTGACACGGGTTCCCAAGTAACGACCTTGAGTAGAGACTGTTATGAACGGTACTTCCGGCAACATGTGAAATATGATCCCCATACATTCGTACGAGTGGTCGCAGCTAACCAGTTACCAGTTCCGGTCGTGGGAGTGGCCTGGATGAATGTCCGGGTATGTGGCCAAGATCTAGGTAGGAAAGGCATTGTGGTGGTACCTGACTGTAAGCGGTCCACCTGGACCACTGGGGAAAAGGGGGTGCACCCAAATGTGATGTCAGGGTCAGTTAGGGATAGTTTTGAGTATATTGTTCATTCAGTGTCCATACTGCAGAAGTGGACAGAGTAAAAGTAGAAACCATTGCAGAATTTGCCTTGAAATTGTTCATGCTATATTGTATATTTTGCTTGTCTTTATCCCTGTCATTTTACCTTCAAATAGCCTTTATTAACTTATAGTAAATATATATTCTTTTCTTGAACTACCGCGTGTGCGTTCATTTCTGGTTGCGGAGTCCAAACCACCTGCCTTGCTCTCGGTTCACAAATTGGCGTAGTCGGCAGGATAAACTGGTCACGGAGAGTCCGATCAGGGTTACAGAAGGCTGGCGAGCCCCCTCTTTCCTTCACTTGAATATCCCCAAATGTGATGTCAGGGTCAGTTAGGGATAGTTTTGAGTATATTGTTCATTCAGTGTCCATACTGCAGAAGTGGACAGAGTAAAAGTAGAAACCATTGCAGAATTTGCCTTGAAATTGTTCATGCTATATTGTATATTTTGCTTGTCTTTATCCCTGTCATTTTACCTTCAAATAGCCTTTATTAACTTATAGTAAATATATATTCTTTTCTTGAACTACCGCGTGTGCGTTCATTTCTGGTTGCGGAGTCCAAACCACCTGCCTTGCTCTCGGTTCACAAATTGGCGTAGTCGGCAGGATCCGCTTACCAGAATGGACGGTGACGCACCCGTTCGGGAGAATAGTGCTGGAGGAAGAATGCCAGCAGGGGCTATAATGAGTCAGTTAGCTAAATTTGATGGCAATAATATGTCAGTGAGTATGTGGGTGGAACAGATACGAATGATACAGCGAATGTACCAGACCGCACCAGAAGTACTAGTAGAGCTAGCAATATTGACATTACAAGGGGATGCTAAGACCACGGTGATATTGAGGCCATTTGAACAAAGGCAGACATTTGAGCAAGTAGTCCAGATTCTAGAAACCATTTATGGAGAAACTGCATTGCTGGGGTCTCTGCAGGCTCGGTTCTTCCAGAGGGTACAACAGGAGAATGAAAGCCTTCCCCAATATGCAAATGCCCTACAAGAACTGCTCCGAGATATTCAAGTGAAGGAAAGAGGGGGCTCGCCAGCCTTCTGTAACCCTGATCGGACTCTCCGTGACCAGTTTGTCCTGGGGATACGTGACGGCAGTTTAACTGTGACTATGCAGGATTTTATACGACGAGAGACTGATGCTAAATTCCATGATGTACAGGTAGAGGCCATCTCCCGTGCCAATAGTATGTTCCCGAAGCCCCAGACCGCAGTTGGAGTTACTTTGTCACAGGGGGCTAGTTCTGGCTCAGAGACAGTAGAAAAGGGGACGGTTAAAGAAATTCTCACAGTAATGCAGAAACTGCAAGAGCAAATGGAACACTTGCACACCCGTTGTGATGAACATTCTATGAAAATTGCAGACTTCCAGAAAACTGGAGGTGAAAGGGTGAGCCGTCCATACCCAGAAAATCAGAATCACCCACCACCCCACTGGAGGGATGAGGATAGGACCTACCGAAGGGGTCCAAATCAGTTAATGCAGTGCTCAGGAGAAATCGAAGGGGCTTACCGAAGGGGCCCAAACAGATGGCCAGAACGACGGGAGATACGCTGCTGGGAGTGTGGACGGATGGGCCACGTTGCTGCTAGATGTCCAGAGCAGCGACAAACTTATGAGAGACCGCCGTTAAACTGAAGTCCCCTGCTGCTGTAGGGCGTGTAGTAGGGGAGACTGACAAGGAGACTATGTGGGGAGAATGCCCTAATGATGACCTGATCGCTGCAAGTCCTGTTATACAGGTGGAAATGGAGGGTATTCCGGTTACCGGGATGATTGACACGGGTTCCCAAGTAACGACCTTGAGTAGAGACTGTTATGAACGGTACTTCCGGCAACATGTGAAATATGATCCCCATACATTCGTACGAGTGGTCGCAGCTAACCAGTTACCAGTTCCAGTCGTGGGAGTGGCCTGGATGAATGTCCGGGTATGTGGCCAAGATCTAGGTAGGAAAGGCATTGTGGTGGTACAGGAGTCACATGAAGTAAAGGTCCCTGTCATTTTGGGGATGAATGTGTTAAAAGAATTAGATCAGATCCTCTTTGAAAAGAAAGGTCACGGTTATTGGAAAGAAACCACCACCCATCGGCCTACTCAAACAGCTTTCCAGCGGCTGATCCGGACATGTGGCTTACAGAAAAGTTCGGATGCGCAGCGTCCTCTGGCTCGAATTTCAGTTCCTTTGCATACAAAAGTTACACTGCCACCCAGTCGGGAGACAATAGTGTCCATGCCCATAGGCACCTGTCGGAAACTAGAGGGCATAGCTGTGTTGGTAGAACCACTGCAGGCAGCCGAAGGAGGTGTTGATCCGCTAGTGGCCCGTTCCTTGGCAATAGTTCGCAATGGAAGAGTACCACTTCGATGTGTAAACACTCAGGACCAGAGTGTGGACCTGACCCCAGGGAGGCAGCTGGCTAACATCTATGTGACTCCGGAGGAAGTAAGGAAAGTAACTCCAATGCAGCTGAAGCCGACTGAAAGGGATGAGTGGACCGTAACTGTGTGGTGGTTTCTTTCCAATAACCGTGACCTTTCTTTTCAAAGAGGATCTGATCTAATTCTTTTAACACATTCATCCCCAAAATGACAGGGACCTTTACTTCATGTGACTCCTGTACCACCACAATGCCTTTCCTACCTAGATCTTGGCCACATACCCGGACATTCATCCAGGCCACTCCCACGACTGGAACTGGTAACTGGTTAGCTGCGACCACTCGTACGAATGTATGGGGATCATATTTCACATGTTGCCGGAAGTACCGTTCATAACAGTCTCTACTCAAGGTCGTTACTTGGGAACCCGTGTCAATCATCCCGGTAACCGGAATACCCTCCATTTCCACCTGTATAACAGGACTTGCAGCGATCAGGTCATCATTAGGGCATTCTCCCCACATAGTCTCCTTGTCAGTCTCCCCTACTACACGCCCTACAGCAGCAGGGGACTTCAGTTTAACGGCGGTCTCTCATAAGTTTGTCGCTGCTCTGGACATCTAGCAGCAACGTGGCCCATCCGTCCACACTCCCAGCAGCGTATCTCCCGTCGTTCTGGCCATCTGTTTGGGCCCCTTCGGTAAGCCCCTTCGATTTCTCCTGAGCACTGCATTAACTGATTTGGACCCCTTCGGTAGGTCCTATCCTCATCCCTCCAGTGGGGTGGTGGGTGATTCTGATTTTCTGGGTATGGACGGCTCACCCTTTCACCTCCAGTTTTCTGGAAGTCTGCAATTTTCATAGAATGTTCATCACAACGGGTGTGCAAGTGTTCCATTTGCTCTTGCAGTTTCTGCATTACTGTGAGAATTTCTTTAACCGTCCCCTTTTCTACTGTCTCTGAGCCAGAACTAGCCCCCTGTGACAAAGTAACTCCAACTGCGGTCTGGGGCTTCGGGAACATACTATTGGCACGGGAGATGGCCTCTACCTGTACATCATGGAATTTAGCATCAGTCTCTCGTCGTATAAAATCCTGCATAGTCACAGTTAAACTGCCGTCACGTATCCCCAGGACAAACTGGTCACGGAGAGTCCGATCAGGGTTACAGAAGGCTGGCGAGCCCCCTCTTTCCTTCACTTGAATAACTACGGACCAGAACATCTTAAGAGATAAATTTGAAGAAACTGAACCAATTGTGATGCTTCTGACTAGCCGTGAAGCTGCCAGTGGATGTCATATGGAGAAGGCTTAGGACCTGAGCCTGGTCTATAGTCCCAACCGGACCTTATGGTTTACAGTTACATCAGTTGTTGGGAAGGGGCTAAAGGGATGGTCTTAACAAGACAGAAGATGGCCCCTTTCTAAGAGGAAACCTCCTGGTGATCATCTGAATGCCATGAGTCCAGCCCTTGAAAACCTTTTATATCCAGGGAGAGCTTCTACCGACCACACAGTTGACCAAAGATGGCATCTAATGGATAACCATTAGCGTTGGGTGAAGCTCGAATATTCGCAAGGTTCGCATTAGCATAGGCCCAGGGGAGGTGCGGAAACATAACAAAACAGCATCATGATGTGGGCACACCCCAATGACAGGCCTCAGAGATCCTCAGAGGCCACTGATGTCATTCTGGAGGTCAGAAGAGTCCCATCAAGGATGAGGATCTGCACCAGATGCTGGGACAGAGCCCAGGAAATGGGAAGTACGACTATTTGTCAGGTCTACACAATTCCTTGGGCCTCTGCTTATTATACTCTGATGACTACAGTATTGGTTTCTGGGTGGTGAATACCAAACGTTTCGGGTTTGGTTAAACCCAAAATTTTTGTAAAATGTGTAACAAACCTGGCTTGTTACAAACTGGTTTGCTCATTCTATAACCATGACATGGTAGGACCAAGCAGGGCTGTAGTTATAGAAAGTGCAGGGACATAGGTGGCATCTGGGCCTTGATGCCAAAGTTGATCCAGATTCCCTCTTGCCACATGAAAAGACAAAAAGTATTATGAATGGCACAGGAGGGAGCTTTGTTACCAATTTTGCATTGGAGCCAATGTAGAATCCCTATATTTAGCGATTATCTGTTGCATATATTATATACAGGTTTATTGATTTATTATGCATGCTGGGTCCAATCATCACGAGTGCATTTATTTGGTGTTTTTATGTGATAAGTTTGTTACGACTTTTCGAGTGAATTGTAGTTAGAAACTTTTTTCATGATGGGAGTTGACATTGTACTATGTTCAGTGACGTTCCATATCATTAATGTACATTGATTTACTAGTGTAATATGTATCAGATGACGGCGCCGGTTAATTGTAATGGCAGAAATATAACGTGAAGTTGGATAATATCGTGAAGTGAAGGCGCTGGTGACATAGATGTTTTTTGGCAGTGTAATACATGGTTTTAATCAAAATGTTTGGTGGCTTCTGGGTAAGGAAAAATATATGACCAATAAACAAGTCATGACGTCTAGGCAATATGAGCGAACAGTGCTGTAGATTGTCTTTCCATGACCCAAGGCAAAGATTCAGGTTGCTACCCTAACCATGTATTGGAATACCCTGGCCATGGTTTGTTGGGCCCCCAGCATGCAGCACATGGGTCAGATGGCCTAGTCATTTATAGACAGAACTCTTCGAGGAACCCATCTAACCAAACAACATCCCGCTAATCTTGTGTTTTGGTTCAGATTCCACAACAGAAGATTTTGAGAAGGGCATGGCCAAGGCTCCTTAGCGTCCCACCAGGACCAAAATAAAGATCAATAAGGCTGTGCTCATATCCCCATTGTGGCTTCCATTAAGTAATAGATTCACCCAAGACCCATTGACTTACTTTACCCTTTGGAGGAGGAGTCCTGGAAGTGATGATCCGGCCCCCACAGATAGAGCCCTGATCTCATCATCATCCAGTCTGTCTGGGATGACATGAAGAGACAGACGGATTGGAGCAAGCAACATCCACAGAAGATCTGTGCTTAGTTCTCCAAGATGGCGGCGGGAACAACCTCCCTGCCCAGTTCTGCCAAAAACTGTCTGCAAGTACCAAGAAGAACTAATGGAAGGCAAAGGGCAAAGGTCACACCAAATATTGATGGAATTTACATTTCTCTTTTGTAAACTATTAACCCTTCTATTCCTGAAAGCATTCTTACTGTGTAGTGTTTTTCCCACGCCTTCCTAACACTTTTGCACAGTACTGTATGTGAAGTGAAGGACACCATGTTGGGAACCAGGTTTACAATTGTCGCCCATTGGTTAGGTCCTTCTGCTGCTTCTGTTGGGTAGGGGGTGAGTGGGAATTTACAAGGTTGTTGTGGCCCCTTTTTGCCTGGGCCCCTGTTACCTTTACCCCCTGATGTCCCCCTATAGCAGCCCAGATATGAATTGTTGCAGTATACAAGAAATATTGGATTTTCCCTACTAGATTTTCATGCTGAATGTGAATATTCTGTGAATTCCCGGACATCTCCTTCACCTTTTCAAGGACATTTACAAGAAACATTTCTGATTGATTAAAATGTGATGACAATGTAGACTTTTCACTGGTATCGACAGGAGTTGTGGCCGGTGACAATGAACAGACACTCTGCAGAACGGACAGAAGGGACAGAACGGCCGCGCTCCAGGGCTCTTTACTTACATCCCATCCATGGGAGTGTCTTTGCGTTACCAAAAAGTAGTCACAAATTGGATATTATGTATCATAGAGATCATCTTCTTACTGGAATCATTTAACCATATTCATAGTTTTTGTATCTGATATGACAATTTGATACATTTGACATAATTTGCATTATTTTCATTGATTTTTAATACTACACCGCTGATGAATTTCCTTCATTTGGGGGTTTTATTCATACTGAGACTATCTGAGCAGACCTGGTGATAAATATGGCGAGAGCTAAGCACAAGGCCAAGTCATGATGAATATTCTAATAAAAAAAACTTGAAAAATGAGTAACACTAAGTGCATCGTATCTGAAGAAGTGACCCAGGGGTTTCATAGATGTGGTTTTTGGCCCTAAATCCATATTTTTAAATGTATTTATGCCACAAAAGTGCTGTAGATACATTACTAAATCAGATTTTTTTTAATTCAAGGGTTTTTAATATTTTAATAAGAGAAAAGTCCTAACAAAACATAAAATAGGTACACTTTTCACTTTGATATAACTTCGACTGTGTTTGCCTTTAAACAACTAGAAATTGGATAGATAGGTTCCTGGGAGCCCTGACAGTGTCATACACTATGTTTTATAGATAGGTTCCTAGGAGTCCTGACAGTGTCATACACTATGTTTTATAGACAGGTTCCTAGGAGCCCTGACAGTGTCATACACTATGTTTTATAGATAGGTTCCTAGGAGCCCTGACAGTGTCATACACTATGTTTTATAGATAGGTTCCTAGGAGCCCTGACAGTGTTATACACTATGTTTTATAGATAGGTTCCTAGGAGCCCTGACAGTGTCATACACTATGTTTTATAGATAGGTTCCTAGGAGCCCTGACAGTGTTATACACTATGTTTTATAGATAGGTTCCTAGGAGCCCTGACAGTGTCATACACTATGTTTTATAGATAGGTTCCTAGGAGCCCTGAGAGTATTCTACACTATGTTTTATAGATAGGTTCCTAGGAGCCCTGACAGTGTTATACACTATGTTTTATAGATAGGTTCCTAGGAGCCCTGACAGTGTCATACACTATGTTTTATAGATAGGTTCCTAGGAGCCCTGACAGTGTTATACACTATGTTTTATAGATAGGTTCTTGGGAGCCCTGACAGTGTCATACACTATGTTTTATAGATAGGTTCCTAGGAGCCCTGATAGTGTTATACACTATATTTTATATATAGGTTCCTAGGAGTCCTGACAGTATTCTACACTATGTTTTATATATAGGTTCCTAGGAGCCCTGACAGTGTTCTACACTATGTTTTATATATAGGTTCCTAGGAGCCCTGACAGTGTTATACACTATGTTTTATATATAGGTTCCTAGGAGCCCTGACAGTGTTATACACTATGTTTTATAGATAGATTAGTAGGAGTCCTACAAGTGTTCTATACTATGTTTTATATATAGGTTCCTAGGAGCCCTGACAGTGTTACACACTATGTTTTATTTATAGGTTCCTAGGAGCCCTAAGAGTATTCTACACTATGTTTTAAGCCATATTAAGGTGTGTTTCATACTGAACTTTTTCATTCTGAAACAAATCTTGGACCCAAGCCTCCCGAAATCCTCAGAGGTTCTCCCATCTCTAATAGTGTCACAGAAAGGTAAAAAAAATATATATTAAAAATTCTTAAAAATATGTTTAACATAAAAACTTGCACAGGATAGCCTCAATATATGGGGTTACTAACACATGTCAAAGCAAATGGATATGGAGAACTACACAAGAGTGTTCCCACCTTACCTAGATTGTCATGCTAGTCTCTCGCTTGTCATGGTCTTGTGGGCCGCTGAATGCTTTTTCCCTCTATATCTGTTGGAATCTAGTCACGATGTATGTCAGTATACACTGCCTGCTGACATGAAGGGCATGCTAGAATCTTTACATCCCTCATTATAGATGTAGGTATGAGGCGATGCAGCGGTCCGGTGCTCCCAGGGGAAGATTTGTCTGCGCAGACTTGGTCAGAGGTGGAGAACATTAACCAGACATACTCACCACCAGTAAAACCTTCTTCTTCAAGTCTTTCATTTATTTTCCACAGCTGAGCGCTCTAGGAAATCGTGGCATGAACTATATCTACTAAATAATCCCATATATGTCATCTCAGTCTTATAGGATTTCTGTAAATCGAGTAAACAGAAGATATATGCAGTGACATTACTGTGGGAAGCTGAAAGCTCGATAGTCCTGACCTTCTGGTGCTGCCTGCAACAAGTCCTTGACGCCCGTCTTCAGGTGTTTTATTCAAATGTGTGGAGGCTGCAGTGTAGACTGACATAGTGGATAAGGGAGGTTACATTAGTCTCAGTTACAGTGTCCTAGTATACAGTTTAGAGCTGATCTGGGTCCTCTCGGGGTCCCAGCCGTTGCTTTAGTTCTTGGCACCCGGTGGATCACATGAATGGGGGGAGGACGGAGGGGGGAGCCGCATCATGGTGGGCTCCATTGAGGCGTGGTACACAGTACTTAGTAATAAGCCATCTCTGAGGATATTGTGCAGCTGTGACCTCTGTAAGGATGTCCAGGCCTGTCTTTGCAGAGTTCATTGCTGACTGCCCGGATGTATTATGGCGGTAATGAGTGGCATGTTACTGTATACTCACCTGAAATCTAATGGCCATTATACCGCAGCCCTATGGTTTAGAGGCAGACTAGAAATGTGGGTGTAAGCTGAGCCTCACAAGCATTGCTGCAAAACCCTGATGTGTGAATAAGGTCTTAGTCTGCTGTCACTTCCTCCACAAATTCTGCGCCCATTCCACTTTACACCCACATTTTTGCAAATCACAGCATGTCAATTATACCTACGAAAACGCTGGTGGTTCCGTATATAGATATAATATAAGCAGAAAGTCTGCAGAGGAAAACTATGCATACAAGAAATTCAGACAGCACAACCCAATGTGAACAGGTACAAACTACTATGCCAGTATTACAAAGGCAGAAAATGCAGCATCGCTGAGTACACAGGACATATAGAGAATAGAGATCACATTGTATTACTGCTATTACTGGATATCTAGACATAGAAATAAGATGATCTGATCTATAAACTACACATATACATTAAACGTTCTTGGTTATACATACAGTATTTGATCACTCAGTAAGAAGCCCCGTATCTGCCCCAACAAGGCGACCTCAGTCAGATGGGACCCTACTCTAAATATACAGACCTCTCCTGGACCCCAAACAGGAAATTCTTATATGTCCTGGTGCTGTGTACAGAGAACTGCTGTATTTTTGCATATCTACAGTATATCACTACCTATAGTATCTATCTCACATCCATCTATTATCTATTAACTATATATCTGTCAGTCTCATATTTATCTGTCTATGTATCCATCTATCTATCTATCTATCTATCTCATATCTATCTATCTATCTATCTATCTATCTGTCTATCTATCTATCTATCTCATATCTATCTATCTATCTATCTATCTATCCATCTCATATCTATCATCTATCTATCTATCTATCTATCTATCTATCTATCTATCCATCTCATATCTATCTATCATCTATCTATCTATCTATCTATCTATCTATCTATCTATCCATCTCATATCTATCTATCTATCATCTATCTATCTATCTCATATCTATCTATCTATCTATCTATCTCATATCTATCTATCTATCTATCTATCTATCTAATTTATTTCAATCTCATATCTATCTATCTATCTATCTATCTATCTATCTATCTATCTCATATCTATCTGTCTACCTATCTATCTATCTCATATCTATCTATCTCATATCTATCTATCTATCTATCTATCTATCTCATATCTATCTATCTATCTATCTATCTATCTATCTATCTCATATGTTTCTATCTATGATCTATCTATCTATCTATCTATCATCTATCTATCTATCTATCTTATATTTTTCTATCTCATATCTATCTATCTATCTATCTATCTATCTATCTATCTCATATGTTTCTATCTATGATCTATTTATCTATCATCTATCTATCTATTTATCTATCTATCTATCTCTCTGTCTCATATCTATCTATCTATCTATTTATCTTATATTTTTCTATCTCATATCTATCTATCTATCTATCTATCTATCTATCTATCTATCTATCTATCTATCTGTCCTTCTACTCTAATGGTTAAATAAGTCATTAAACCAAATAATGAAGCCTAAAACATGACATTTGCACAGTGCATTAGTTTTTGACATTATAAGAAGACTCTTCTGGATGTTTCACTATCCATCTCTTTTCCTGGCTGTGATATAACTTAGGTAATATTCAGGCCAATCTATTGGCCACAAGTAGTAATATATGTCTCCCCCTCCAGCGGGGGTGATTTCACGGCGGTGATTCATAGGTGTAAGCTATCACTTCTGTGAGTCATCACAATAACTAAATGGCTCCGGCGTTCATTTGCAGCTCATCCCATTAGCATACATTTTATAGTAAGGTAATAAACACAGTGATGTCACAGTACAGATGGAAGAAAAGTGAAAAACGTGACGGAGGAAAGCTTCAGTGAACACCCAATGGAGGGGTCTCCATCTGTATATGTTATTCAAGGTCCGTTGCTCTTGCTCTGTGACGGATGAGAGCAATGGACATTAAATAACGGTAGTGTGAACTTACTCTTAGCCATTGGGCTCATTAGGATACTTTTTGCTTCCTTCACATGAGTTCAGTTCTACTGCAGGTAACCCGGTGATATGGCTGTAATACAGCCCCTAAAATGCAGCCACATTACTCCCATCCGTGACCGACCCAAGAGACTTGTTTCTAGAACATTGGCAGAGCAGCGGCCGCCTGAAATAATCTGTAATGCCATATTGCCAGCCATCCATACAAACATTTAGCACATTGGTTTAGCTTTAGAGTAAGTTCACACTACCGTTATTTAATGTCCATTGCTCTCATCCGTCACAGAACAAGAGCAACGGACATTGAATAACATATGCAGATGGAGACCCCTCCATTGGGTGTTCACTGAAGCTTTGTTCCATCATGTTTTTCACTTTTCTTTCATCTGTACTGTGACATCACTGTGTTTATTATCTCTGTACTGTGACATCACTGTGTATATTATCCCTGTATTGTGACATCACTGTGCTTATTATCCCTGTATTGTGACATCACTGTGTGTATTATCTCTGTACTGTGACATCACTGTGTGTATTATCTCTGTACTGTGACATCACTGTGTGTATTATCTCTGTACTGTCACATCACTGTGTGTATTATCTCTGTACTGTGACATCATTGTGTGTATTATCCCTGTACTGTGACATCACTGTGTGTATTATCTCTGTACTGTCACAACACTGTGTGTATTATCCCTGTACTTTGACATCACTGTGTATATTATCCCTGTATTGTGACATCACTGTGCTTATTATCCCTGTATTGTGACATCACTGTGTGTATTATCTCTGTACTGTGACATCACTGTGTGTATTATCTCTGTACTGTCACATCACTGTGTGTATTATCTCTGTACTGTCACATCACTGTGTGTATTATCCCTGTACTGTGACATCACTGTGTGTATTATCCCTGTACTGTGACATCACTGTGTGTATTATCTTTGTACTGTGACATCACTGTGTGTATTATCCCTGTACTGTGACATCACTGTGTGTATTATCTCTGTACTGTGACATCACTGTGTGTATTATCCCTGTACTGTGACATCACTGTGTGTATTATCTCTGTACTGTGACATCACTGTGTGTATTATCTCTGTACTGTGACATCACTATGTGTATTATCCTGTACCGTGACATCACTGTGTATTATCTCTGTACTGTGACATCACTATGTGTATTATCCTGTACCGTGACATCACTGTGTATATTATCCTGTACTGTGACATCACTGTGTGTGTTATCCCTGTACTGTGACATCTCTGTGTGTATTATCCCTGTACTGTGACATCTCTGTGTGTATTATCCCTGTACTGTGACATCTCTGTGTGTATTATCTCTGTACTGTCACAGCACTGTGTGTGTTATCCCTGTACTGTGACATCACTGTGTGTATTATCCCTGTACTGTGACATCACTGTGTGTATTATCCTGTACTGTGACATCACTGTTTGTATTACCCCTGTACTGTGACATCACTGTGTGTATTATCCCTGTACTGTGACATCACTATGTGTATTATCCTGTACCGTGACATCACTGTGTATTATCTCTGTACTGTGACATCACTATGTGTATTATCCTGTACCGTAACATCACTGTGTATATTATCCTGTACTGTGACATCACTGTGTGTATTATCTCTGTACTGTGACATCACTGTGTGTGTTATCCCTGTACTGTGACATCTCTGTGTGTATTATCCCTGTACTGTGACATCACTGTGTGTATTATCTCTGTACTGTGACATCACTGTGTGTATTATCCCTGTACTGTGACATCACTGTGTGTATTATCCCTGTACTGTGACATCTCTGTGTGTATTATCCCTGTACTGTGACATCACTGTGTATATTATGTCTGTACTGCGACATCACTGTGTATATTATCCCTGTACTGTGACATCACTGTGTGTATTATCTCTGTACTGTGACATCACTGTGTGTATTATCTCTGTACTGTGACATCACTGTGTGTATTATCCCTGTACTGTGACATTACTGTGTATATTATCCCTGTACTGTGACATCACTGTGTGTATTATCCCTGGGCATAAGGGAAACCAAAATAATCGCTCTTGCTTCTTCTAGAGCCTCATTACCTGTTCTTTGTTATACCCCTGATGCCCCCATTATTTGGCAGTTCTCTGTAGCCAATCCCTCCTCTTTTCATACTGAGGATCTGACCTCCTTACACCCCACCCCCAGGTTACAGGATCAGGACACCCTGTGGTCAGTATACTATTGGGGGCCATTCTACAGTACTATCACAGGTTTCTGTTGATGTTTATAGAACTAAATATCTGTTTTTTCGCCATTCGATCCAATGAACTCTTCTTATCTGTGATTAAACTTATTTTGCAGAGATAATTCTCAGCGGTAAAATAACAGAACTGGCACCAGATTTGTATAATCAGAACACATCGACTATGAGTCAGGGCTGACTATGAGCCAATTCACAGCTGGTCAATGAGTCTATAAACACACTTAACGGTCACGAATACATCTAACAGTGCGCTGAGCATTTAGGGGATCGGTTATTGCCAAATTGTGTTATAAATGGAATTTTGGAAAATAAAACAGATTCTGCATATACAACTGATGTCATATTCAGCCGAGCTAAAAGTGTTCTATTATATAATTATATAATTATTAATCTCCATCGTCACATAGTCTATGAAGGGTTACATTAGGGCAGAATTCTCCTACCCCTGGCTCTCCAGATGTTGCAGCTCGAGCTCAGGCTACAACACCCGCCATGTATGGGTTGGAAGAACGCCAGAAATCCCTCCACACTTTCTGCCCCTCGGCTTTCTGATGCAGATCTCTCCCTCAGATGAATAGGCTTTATCAGAAGAATGTAGGATGTAGGACTGAGCAGGACACCTATCCATAAGACAGGTCATCAGTATGTGATCTGTGGGGGCCGACACCCAGACACCTGCACAGATCAGCTGTTCTTGGTGCCTCCAGGCGCCCGAAGCAGCTGCAGTTGACAGGTGGCAAGTGCAACACTGCTCCGATTCATGTTATTAAAGTGGGGCTGAACTTTCCTGGAATGACCGATATGCAGTGGACAGGGAAACTGCACCGCTCCTATTACTGGAGTAGGATCAGTGCTGCACGTATCTATCTATCTATCTATCTATCTATCTATCTATCTATCTATCTATCTCATATCTATCTATTTTCTATGTATCTATCTATCTATCTATCTATCTCATATCTATCTATCTATCTATCTATCTCATATCTATCTATCTATCTATCTATCTATCTATCTATCTATCTCATATCTATCTATCTATCTATCTCATATCTATCTATCTATCTCATATCTATCTATCTATCTATCTATCTATCTATCTCATATCTATCTATCTATCTATCTATCTATCTATCTATCTATCTCATATCTATTCATCTATCTATCTATCTATCTATCTCATATCTATTCATCTATCTATCTATCTATCTACAGTGGGGAAAAAAAGTATTTAGTCAGCCACCAATTGTGCAAGTTCTCCCACTTATAAAGATGAGGCCGGCCTGTAATTGTCATCATAGGTAGACCTCAACTATGAGAGACAAAATGAGAAAACAAATCCAGAAAATCACATTGTCTGATTTTTAAAGAATTTATTTGCAATTTATGGTGGAAAATAAGTATTTGGTCAATAACAAAAGTTCATCTCAATACTTTGTTATATATCCTTTGTTGGCAATGACAGAGGTGAAACGTTTCCTGTAAGTCTTCACAAGGTTGGCACACACTGTTGCTGGTATGTTGGCCCATTCCTCCATGCAGATCTCCTCTAGAGCAGGGATGTTTTGGGGCTGTCACTGGGCAACACGGACTTTCAACTCCCTCCAAAGGTTTTCTATGGGGTTGAGATCTGGAGACTGGCTAGGCCACTCCAGGACCTTGAAATGCTTCTTACGAAGCCGCTCCTTCGTTGCCCTGGCGGTGTGCTTGGGATCATTGTCATGCTGAAAGACCCCGCCATGTTTCATCTTCAATGCCCTTGCTGATGGAAGGAGGTTTGTACTCAGAATCTCATGATATATGGCCCCATTCATTCTTTCATGTACATGGATCAGTCGTCCTGGTCCCTTTGCAGAGAAACAGCCCCAAGCCTGATGTTGCCACCCCCATGCTTCACAGTAGGTATGGTGTTCTTTGGATACAACTCAGCATTCACTCTCCTCCAAACACCACGAGTTGTGTTTCTACCAAACAGTTCTACTTTGGTTTCATCTGACCATATGACATTCTCCCAATACTCTTCTGGAACATCCAAATGCTCTCTAGCAAACTTCAGACGGGCCCGGATATGTACTGGCTTAAGCAGGGGGACACGTCTGGCTCTGCAGGATCTGAGTCCCTGGCGGCGTAGTGTGTTACTGACGGTAGCCTTTGTTACGTTAGTCCCAGATTTCTGCAGGTCACTCACTAGGTCCCCCAGTGTGGTTCTGGGATTTTTGTGATCATTTTGACCCCACGGGGTGAGATCTTGCGTGGAGCTCCTGATGGAGGGAGATTATCAGTGGTCTTGTATGTCCTCCATTTTCTAATTATTGCTCCCACAGGTGATTTCTTCACACCAAGCTGCTTGCCTATTGCAGATTCAGTCTTCCCAGCCTGGTGCAGGGCTACCATTTTGTTTCTGGTCCTTCCACAGCTCTTTGGTCTTCACCATAGTGTAATTTGGAGTGTGACTGTTTGAGGTTGTGGACAGGGGTCTTTTATACTGATAACAATGTCACACAGGAGCCATTACTACAGGTAATGAGTGGAGGACAGAGGAGCCTCTTAAAGGAGAAGTTACAGGGCTGGGGGAGACAGAAATCTTGCTTGTTTGTAGGTGACCAAATACTTATTTTCCACCATAATTTGCAAATAAATTCTTAAAAAATCAGACAATGTGATTTTCTGGATTTGTTTTCTCATTTTGTCTCTCATAGTTGAGGTCTACCTATGATGACAATTACAGGCCGGCCTCATCTTTTTAAGTGGAAGAACTTGCACAATTGGTGGATGACTAAATACTTTTTTTCCCCACTTGTATATATCCAATGCAAACAATGGACAGCACTCCAAAAATGTAAATCAAATGTGCATGTGCAATAAGGTAGAAGAAGTTTAAACTACTGGCAACATCAGGCCAGGATTGTACAAGGGATCATAAGTAATAAAGCGAAGTGAATGTGCAGTAAAAAAGAAAGAGCGCTAGAAACTGACTATGTAATGCCAGAAAGAGACAGGGCGCTATATATTGAATATAAATAGAAAAAAAAAACAATATATAAGGCAGGGATACCAGGGCACATTGACATATCACATACAGAAAGAATCCATCATAACATGGTGTGTAGAAACACAATGACTAAAGAAACTGCAATAACACTGTGTGTGAACACACCTCAAGTGAAAAAGTTGAAATCTCACAATGTGTAAACACACCTTGTATAATATTAATTTATGTTAATGAAACTGCATAGAGTGGCAATGAAAAACAAATAAAGTTAAAATAAATAAATTAAATAAAATAAACAATAATGAAATAAAATAATTATATGCCACTTTGTAGATCAATCACATCATGACTAACCCCAATCAGCATAATATTAACCAAATAAATGCTATGTGCTCGTGCAAGGTACAATGTAACCAACACTTCAACTAGCTTAATATAATTACTTCAACCAGACCTGACTTCTTGTCCGTAACCCCGTCAGAGGAACAAGACAGATGTCATATATTCCGTCGCAAGCGACATATGGAACAACCACATATGGCCCATGGGAAGAGACTTAAATAGAATATATAAGAAATGAAAAGAATAATGAAAAAAATAAATTGAAAAAAAATAAAAAAATTTTGAAAAATGTTTTTTTTTTGAAAAAACAAAAAATAAAAAATAAATGTAAAATAAATATGTAAATGATAACTAATGGTATGAATATCAATGAAACCAGAGCACAAGCAAAGCCAAAAAAAATTATAAACAAAAAAATCCGATCAAGTCACCACAACCATCAACCTATCAAAAATAATAATGGTAAAAAAACAAAAAGTAATTTTAATATTAATAAAAATATACAAATGTGCCAAAAATACAATAATAATAATAATAATAATAATAATAATAAGAAAAACAGCAAAAAAAAAAGGACGGGGGGGAGTTTTGAATCCAACATGTTGAGCATATTCGAATCCCGATCAAAATCCCAATTTCTTCTGTGAAAAATATCTATCTATCTATCTATCTATCTATCTATCTATCTATCTATTTGTGTCTATCTATCTATCTATCTATTTATCTATCTATCATCTATCTATCTATCTATCTATCTGTCTGTCTGTCTATCTGTCTGTCTATCTGTCTGTCTATCTATCTATCTATTTGTGTCTATCTATCTATTTATCTATCTATCATTTATCTATCTATCTCATATCTATCTATCTATCTATCTATCTATCTATCTATCTCTCATATCTATCTATCTATCTATCTATTTATCTATTTGTCTATCTATCTATCTATCTATCTATCTATCTATTTGTGTCTATCTATCTATCTATCTATTTATCTATCTATCATCTATCTATCTATCTATCTATCTATCTGTCTGTCTGTCTGTCTATCTGTCTGTCTATCTGTCTGTCTATCTATCTATCTATTTGTGTCTATCTATCTATTTATCTATCTATCATTTATCTATCTATCTCATATCTATCTATCTATCTATCTATCTATCTATCTATCTATCTATCTCTCATATCTATCTATCTATCTATCTATCTATTTATCTATTTGTCTATCTATCTATCTTGCATCTATCTATCTATCTATCTATCTATCTATGTTCCTATCAATCTCTAATGATCAAGTTTATTTTTTTTGCAAGTTTTTAAAGTTTTCCCAGGTCCTGACTGTCTTCTCTATTTTTTAGAAACAAGGGCGGATTTGGCCTTCACATTTGCATACAAGTCTTGTGATAAGCGACATTCTGGTTTGATAATATGAGAAATGTGTCATTGTATTTCCAATACCTCAATATTCTGGATGAATTATGGCAGCCATGAAATATTTACAGAGCCTAAAGCTTGGAACATTTCAGTGATTTATGAATGACTGAGAAGAGGAAAACAGAAGATTTATATCCAGAAAATACAAAATGTTCCCGTATTAGAAGTTTCCCTTTGTATGTTGTTGTGTTCCAAGATTCCATCACTCTTTGGAACAGACAAGTCAGACAACCACGTTGTTCTCATGAAAATCCGGGCGGTGAAAGCCTCTAATCCTCGCCGAATAGATAAGAAGACAGTTTAGGCCACAGTTTGGTTACAGTTATTAGGACTTGTTTGCTCGGCTTCTAGAATCCATCTAAATAAGCCGATCAATCATTGGTTTCCCAGGGACATAAAACTATATTTATATGGTTTGTTCATAAAACCAACTTGTCATCCGCACAACTACGGCTCAGGGTGATATAAGAACATTAGATAAAGAAGCCATTGATTCCTCCTATGTACGGTTTGTCACGCTATAGGGATCCTGTACATACGGTACATATGACTATATGTATAGGTGTGGAGTAAGAAATAAATTGCCATTGTTATCTATAACATTTACTGGAAGTCCTTACTGCAAACTAGTTGGGTTGGGTTTGTTATGAATTTAACAAAAATTTCAGGTTCAGCCAAACCTAAAATTTTTTGGGTATGCCAACCACAAATTATAATTATACTCTGGGGTCTCTTAAGAATTACTGAGAGGTGAAGAAAAAACCCACCACTCACCACTTCTGTTCGTTCACAGTGTCCGGTGTTCCCAGATATCTTCTTGCCTCCTGGGCGACATCATTGGCTCCTGGGGACCACTGAGGCTTGTGATTGGAGGCCTCGAGGGGCACGTTGACATCATAACACTTTGACACAAGTATCTTGTTGTTGAAGTGCCCCACAAAGAAAGCCAAAAGAGGCTGGAAGAAGCCTGAAGACGTCTGGGAACGGAAAATGTCCAAGTGGGAGCCAAGGAGAGGTCACGGAAGGTGAGTTTGACCATTTATTATTTTTCGGCGCCTCCCATGGGCCTCCCATTATTATAATTTGGGGTCATTCACTAAATGAATCTTGCAACGTTTATCTTTAACAGATAGATAAAAATTACATAGATAGATAAGATAAGAGGTGTCAGCGTGCTCCCCAAACAGCAGCTGGTAGGCCTACATAATAGACTACCACATATGGATATCCATTAGGCCCAGCTAGAGGCAGGGCCTAGTAGATATCTGCTAAAAAGTACAATAACCTGTGATATAGAAGTATTTGCAGTATATTGCAGTATATAGCAGTATATTGTACAAGTCATCAAGTGATCACATGTTCAGGCCTAATGCGGAACTGTAAAAAAATTAAGAAAAAAGTCTTAGAACATATTAATAGTTAAAAATTTTTTACAGTTTATAAATAACACATATTTGGTATTACTGTGTTTGTAAAAGTCAGAATTTATATATTATAATGTCATTTATCCTGCCTGGTGTACACTAAAAAAATCCCCAAATGCCAGAACTGCTGTTTTATGGTCACCACTACGGCACCCCTAAAAAGGAATAAAAAATGTCATAGGGGCTCCGAAATGGTACCCTTATAAGCTATAGCTCGTCCTACACAAATAAAGCCCTTACACAGCCCTACTAAGCAAAAAGTAAAAAATGATGAGTTTCAGAATATGGTTTCCACAAGCAAATTTATTTTTAAAAATGTGGTCTTATACAGTAAAAGTGGTAATCCCCCCCTCACAAAAAAAAAAAAAAATCTATATATATAATTTGGGGTCACCATCATTGTAATGAAACCATCTTACCATGTGACCTTTACCGCAAAAACATCAAACCAAAAAACAATGAAGGAAATTCATTTTTTATTGAGTCTCCCAAAAACATAAATCTAAACAAAACATTATATTTACCACCCAAAATGTTGTTATCTAAAAATATAACTGATCCCACAAAAAACAAGCCCCCAATGTCAACTTATATGTAAAAAAAAGTTTTGGCTTTCGAAATGCAGCAGTGGCAAAAAGAATAAAAAATAAAGCGGTGTCCTGAAGTCCTTAATGGGTTAATATTTATATAACCGTCAGAAACACATCCAAAATGGTAATAAGGATATTGATGGGGCGCTACATGGTGAAGGGGTGACTTAATGGGAATTATCTGCTAGTAACACAACCTGTAATTATTAAGCAGTTACTATAATCCTATTGTATAGAAATCGCAGATTTAACGGTTTCCGTCATAAATTTTCATGACAAAAGCATCGAGATTGTTCTAAACTTGAGTGTTTCTACTTAACGCCGTGTATTCTCAAGTCAGAATCTCAATTCCCAACCTCCGCTGCCAAACCATAATCGAAGCCCCGCTGGGAATGAAGACAATATAATTATCTTCTTCAGCAGTTTCGGAATCTTACATTCCGTATAATTATTATTTGTTGCTTTTTACGTCTGCCTTATTTTATGTGCTTTACTGATATGTTAACTATTACCTATAGAATCCATAGTAGGAGAAGGAAATGAAGTGATATATGTCGCGGTATTCCATTAAAAAATTGGCTATGTCTGAGGGGTGTTTATTTTGGAATAGGCCTTTTTGTTTGAAGTATCACAAGGAGCCCCAATGGTCATTGGTAGGACTCGGCAACCAGTGTTCAATCTTCCTGATGCCCCAACACAACGGAAATGG
Organism: Leptodactylus fallax; assembly: GCA_947044405.1. NCBI lineage: Eukaryota > Metazoa > Chordata > Amphibia > Anura > Leptodactylidae > Leptodactylus > Leptodactylus fallax. The sequence continues at coordinate 28,948 of CAMRHE010000053.1, forward strand.
AGTATTACACAATTCTCATTAAAACCAATGGGCCACCTGTGTAATGATGGGTCCGCCAGAGACATACACCTCTAAAAAATACTTGGTAGTATCAGGTAACTCTTGGGGTTCATGGCCACAGGGGTAAGTGATTACTTCCCAGTGTCCTTTTTAACCATGTAAAATATACAGTCCACCGGAACTCCTGTTAAAAACTTGCCAGGTTCTTAACAAGAGTTCCGGTGGACTATATGTTTTACATAATTGCTTAGTATTGCCACCACCTTGAAGGTTACACATAAACCTGATACAGGGTCCCAAGATATAAAGTCTTAATTATAATACAGGTTTTTCATACGGGTGGGGGGGGGGGGGTTCTTTGGCCTCCTTAGGCACCCCTAGAGTTACATCCAGAGATAGAGCTATAGGTATACGTGGGATATAAGGGAGAAAAAAATTCCAGCCAAAGCCATGCCCCCTATGGGTGTGACATACTGCAGTGTCCCTCTTGTGTGATGTGGGGACTAAATATGCAGGCCAAACCCCCTTTTCGGACGTGATTGACACATAGGATACCCAAGTCACATATAAAGTGACTGATAGTCCAGTGGGCTGAGAGGTTTGCCTGGTCTTCAGGGGGTCCAAGAGGTTACACCTTTTTTCAGGAGACTCCCGGAACAAGTATGGCTATAGGGCGTGCAGAAATAGCAGTCAATCCTAGGCCCAGGTGGCGGTGCCTAAGGATGGGCCCACAGTCCCCTATGTCACATATGAAGACATATTATAATGGCCCTGTACACATTTTGCATTGGAGCCCCAAAACTTCCAATTACTGTACTGGTGACATCACTAGTAGAAAAATAAGAAAAAAACACAATAGCAGGATTTCTTTATAAAATAATTTATTCCATGCTCATGAAAAAATACCAATCAATATCTTCCACTGTAGCTTCACATTTTCTACACTACGGGGGATTTCTCATTGTGGTTCTTGGAACATATTTTATTTATTGACTTGTTTGCAGAAACAAAAGCTGAAAATGATTGACTTCAATGTTGTGTATAATCAGACCCCCCCTTATCTGTGTCAAGTGGTTTGTTCCACAACAAACATTCAAATGAACAACCCAACTGATTGCGTCACTGGAATACACCAATACGCACAGAGAGTGGGGGGTGTTGTTGATGAAAGGGGGAGCCATACTTTAAAGGGGTCGTCCGGCAGGATAGAAGGTTTTAGAAAAGTGCAGAATGGGTTTAAAGAATAGTATACACATTACTTACCTCCCCTATCCCCAACTGCTGCTGTTCCAAGACTCACCAGGTCCACGTTGGTCTCTACTACCTGGTCCTATTTCGACACACAGGCAATGGCAGGAAAGTGCCCGCTTACCCATTGGATGAGTGGGTATTTCCTGCCATTTCCAAGGTTTTGAGACAGAAGAAGGAAGTAGAGATGAGCAGAGACCCAGTAAGGGCCAGTATGGCGGCAGTGGGGTATTGGTGAAGTATTTATTGCTTTTTTTTAACCCATTCTGCTTCTTATCTATAGCATTTTGTCCCTCCAGACAACCCCTTTAATGAGAACCTATCACTGGGATGTGTTCATTTGTTTAGGATAGTATTGTAGCCCAACCCCATTGAATTGCATGGAATTGAGCTGCAATATTACACCCAACCACTGGAACTTGCACAACCCCTTTAGGCCCCATGCAGAGGGGTATCTGGGCTGAAATATCCAGTCTTTACATTTTCCAAATTTCCTGGCTCAAAGCTAGTCAGGAGACCAGGACTCCTTGCATCATAGTCCTTGCTTCCTTGTGGCCCTACTGTCCGTTTCCTGGTATCATAGATCACTCTGATACAAGGAGTCCCGGTCCCCTGACTGGGTTCAGGCCAGGAAATGCAGCTGATATATGGACCAGATTTTCCGGCCCAGATTCCCCTGTGTACAGGAGGCCTTAAAGAGTACCTTTCACCACTTCCACCAACTCAAACATCCTTGCGCCTGGTGCAGTTGATATTTTTTCTATAGTCCCCACCGTTTCTGAGCAATCAGTGCTGTTAGTTTTGGTGTCTGATATACTGGCTAGACTCCCTCATGTCCAGTGGGTGGCCTTAGGCAGGATCAAGCAGAGGGGCGTGACTCAAAGCTCCAATCACAGACTGACACTGTAAGAGCTCAGAAGCATGCCTCCTGCCTGACACCACCCACTTGACATTATAGAGTCTATTTGGCATATCAGTAACAGCATTGGTTGCACAGGAATGGTGGGCACTAGGGAAAATATTCTGACTGCAACAGAATCAGTGGCCTATTAAAAGATTAAAAGAACTTGAGTTGCTGAAGGTGGTGAAAGGACCTCTAAAGGGAATCTGTCAGGGCGATTTGGGACACTAAACCATCCACAGATCCTTATGGCCTGGGGGTTTAGTGTGCCAAATTGCCCTGTTTTAACACAATCTGAGGTCACATTAAAAATATCAGAGCTTTACACTCCCCCTGCCGCTGTACTCCTTGCTCCGGCGCAGTTCTTCAGTGAAGCCAGAGAAGTACACCTTGTCTTCAGTGCGCATGCGCCGTACCTCCACCACTTGCGCAGTGAAGCTGGAGTGTACATCCTTGGCTTCAATGAAGACCTGCCCAGATACCGGGAGCACCAGAGAGGAGTCCGATGAGACATATCGGACTCATCTCTAGGTAAGTATAAAGGTTTATTTTTTCTGGATGGATTTAAAACAGGTCGATTTGGGACACTAAACCCCCATGTATAAGGACCTGTGGGGGGTTTAGTGTCACAAATCGACTTGACGGGTTCCTTTTAACATCTTCTGGTTTGTACAGACCTTGCTCATATCCATAAGAAAACCATAAGAAATATCAATAAAATATCAATAGTACTTTTACTTTATAGCACAGATTATTTCACATTTTACATAGAATTTTATATAGTTATTATAGATATATATGTTTAAAAAAGTTCCTTTGCTGCTCAGAAAATATGGTCTCTTCTTGACTTCTGCGTGTGCCCAATCTATATACTTAGATTTATCATGTATGAGATCTCAGTATATAGTCTTGTAAATGACATAAGTGACCCCATGTATTGTATAAAAAATAAATAGAAGGGTTTCCAATCATAAAAACCAAAAAGAACTTTACAGTACATGTAAAATACTGACATAATGCCCACTGTCTATAAATACATAAAGGATAGGAATAAATACACGGTATTATACATTCTTACTGTATGTAACATTGTGAAGTAATGGAAGGAAAAGCCTTCAATCTAGTTCTCCCATGCAAGGCAAAGCATAAGACCCCAGGCCTACGTTATGGTGCATAGGTCCATTCCTGTACACCACCTTAACCAAACATTGAAATTATGTTAAAAGGGTTCTCCTCTTTGGACATTTCCTTGAAGGGTCCTGTAACAAGAAGCTAATCGTAGGGTATCCTGCAACTAGGACCGCCAGTGATCAGCTATAACCTGAAAAAGTGCTAGGAATAAGTGTTTAACTTGCCTGCAGTGCCTCCGCAGGGGAAGACAGGTATTACATAGTTTTTATTGAAAAGTAATAGGCTGTCCATGTCATGCATGGACATTCCAGGTCCTCCAGTGCAAGAGACACTCTTTGCAGCTCTGTTCTTTTCTGACTACTAGATCAGGAGCTCAAATCAGGGAGTCTGCTATTACCATAATTCACCAATAAGGATTTTAATGTCAGTTTTTCGATATGTGCTTCCTATTCCTTGAGTGTACATATGTGATGTACTAAATATTCTTATTTTCATGTAAGAAATGACATTCTTTGTCCGTTGTAATTTTATTCATTCTATAGAATGAGCATATAATATATCTTAAGGAATGCCTAGGCATGGTATACAATGTATATGTCACACCTATAGTCTAAGCCATCTACTATGTTTGGCATTCACTCTACTATTCAGGGCTGTGGAGTCAGGTATGTGGAGTCAGAGTCAGGGATAGGTTTGAGTCAGAGTCGGAAAAGATACCTTCAAAATAAATTGATTCATTAATTTAAATTATATTATACAATTAGCAATATTGTATGTATAGATTGTTATATATTTACTGTCTTAGAAATTCCATCTCTATTTTTTCTCGAATTAGTGGCGCTTTACTGCTTATTCCTAACCATAGCTGTCAGCCATTTATTGAAGGAGTCGGAGGCGGGCTGTGGAAGAATAGAGGAGTTGGAGTCGCTGTTTGGCCTACCAACTCCCCAGCCTTGCTTCAATATCAAATCATTTGCCTCTAAATCGGTAACATTCTTTGATAAATCATAGTTCCATCTGTTCCTTCGACCGGTCTTGAACTCCGTGCGTCTTATTAAGATGTCTATTTAGAGTTGTCGGCTAGGTAAATTAGTCACGATAAGTGAAATACAATAGTAGAAGAAGCCAATACATTGACAATGAGATGTCACAATCCCGCTCATGGATCTATAATGCAAATTGTCATCATTAGTGGAACCCATTGTACAATTTATCTTTACAAAGGTGAATGATGGTTGGCTCTTACAGTTCAATAACACCAAGCCCTAGGACAAAGAGTGGCTGCTTGTATCCGGTGTTTCACTCACACTGATCCCAGGATAGCAGTTTTCACATTTATCCTCCATTGATAATGGGTAGTTTAGTTTGGACCTTTTGGTGGAATGTAAAGAGTTCTTGTAGGACAACAGCTTAGGTATGGATGATGGAGATCCATCAGAAAATGAGAAACTGAAGAGGGAAACCATCCTGTTGTGGTACATACTCTTCATGTGCTTTGCTGACCGGTACAGGTCACCAACAAAACAATAACATATTGGATTAAGACTAGAGTTTGTCAGTCCCAGCCACTGAGCAAAGGGTCTCAACTGAAGAATCCAAGGAGATGGTGTAGCTTCTTGAGATGGTTTTGGGATACTAAAATCGATCCAAATGTCCATCAAGTAGACGGGAAGCCAAGAAACTGCAAAAAGTGACACCAAGGCCACCACCATTTTGGCAATTTTCTTCCTGATCTTCAGTCGAGACGCTGGTAAAGACTGGTTCTTGGAGTCGCAGTCTTTGAAATTGCCCGAGGAGCTCCATAATTTACGTATTGTGAAGAAGCAAATGACTAGATTGAATAGGACGGGTAGGCAATACAAAGAGCAAAAGAGGAGGAAGTTGTAGGCCTGTTTAAACTTGACATCGGGCCAGATCTCCGTACAGATCGGGAACACTAAAGGATATCCTGGGGCTATATCAATCTCATCTCTTTTATTCATAAATATGAGAGGTAAGCAGATACTGGAAGAGATGAGCCACACCACAACAATTGTGCCATAGATTTTCTTCTGGGTGAAGAAGGATCTAGCATTTAATGGATTGTGGACATTATAATATCTATTAACACTGATGACCGTAAGACTAAGCACACTTGCCGAAACCGATACCGCTTGGATAAAGGGCACAGCCCTACAGAGGAAGTCTCCGTATACCCAGGCCTTGTAGATCAAGTTGCCAACTGTGATGGGCATACACACGCAGACCACCATGAGGTCACAGATGGCCAAATTTATGAGTAAACTTCTGGTGGCGCTCAAACTGGATGTCCTGCCGGTCCGTTTCCTAGTCAACACTTTAATAGACATTATATTGCCAATGATACCCACAACGAAAGAGAGGATGTACATGGCAGTGAGGCTGATAGTCACGGGTTCCTTAACAAAGAGAAAGAGCATTTTCTCCAGCTCCTCTATATCCAGTTCCTTACTGTCATTTCCAAAGATGCTCATGGACAGATTGCCCTTTATGGTGAAGTCTAGAAGAGAATAGTTATACATGGGAGTATGTGCAGAGGAATTCATGGCTTCCTTTAGGCGGGTGAACAGGACGTTGATAATTTTAGCTCAAGATTTAATTGGGAGAACTTGGCATCGCCTCCTGCTATTCTGCTCTCTTCAGCCACTGTATATTGTGTTTGCATGATGTGAATGAAGACGTCCGAGTCTAAAAGAGAAAATGCAATAAATATGGATTAACTGTTGATATTTCTGCCACATATTAATGAAGAAGGCAGTGTATATCTGATCTTAATAAAACCCGAAAACCACTATATAAATAATATGACTAACCTCTCTGCAGTCTTGGAAATTTCCTGGAAAGATTATAAAGAAATTATGAGCGGATAAAAAGTAACACAGATTGAAAACTGTATAACACACTAATAAACCTAAACCCCCTTGGGCTACAGTATGGATGTATGGACTTGTACTGACGTGTGGCTTGTGTATGCTGTATAGGAAAAGTGATAATTGAAGGGGCAGCTGATTAGGACTCTGTTCACATTGGCATCAAGTTTTCCATTTATAGTTGAAGACAAGACGCTGTGGCAAACCCCAACAGTGACCTTAGTGGGTTGTCTTTCCAGTGTGACCAGAGACTCAATGAATAGTAAGTTCACGGGAATATTATAAGTGTATACAAGTATAACGTAGTTGGTGGTGGTGCTGGTGGGGTAGCACCAGTGCCAATTTGGAGCAGGAGCTTTCATCGTGTGGCTCTTCAACTTTTGGAAAACTGCAACTCCCAGCATGCACTGATAATCTAAGACTATGATTTTCTATTGCACAAAAATTTGGCATATGATTGTCCATAATGTCTTGGTATCCTGAAGTATTATGAAACTAAGGAGCCTGGGCTGACCCCAAAAAACACCCCCGTAGCAATACCCCCTCCTTCACAAACTTTATAGTTGGTACAATGTAGCCAGCAGGTAACGTTCTCCGGACATTGACCAAACCCAGACTGGCCGATCAGATAGAGATGTGTGATCGGTCACTCCACAGATCACGTTCCCACCGCTCCAGAGTCCAGTGGTGACATTGTGCTTTATACTGCTCCATCTATTGCTTGGTGATGTAAGGCTGGTATGCAGCTGCTCGGCCATGAACACCCATGCCATGAAGCTCCCGGCGGGCACAGTTTTTGAGCTCATGTTGATGCCAGAGGAGGTTTGGACTTTGCATTTATTGAGCCACGCCAGTGACTTTTCTGCACTGTGCTCCTCAGCACTCAGTAACTTTACGTGAACTGCCTGCACTTTGTGGCTGAGCTGCTGTGGTTATTAAACACTCGCACTTTTCTATAATACCACTCACAGGTGATGGTGGAGACATTTCAAGCAGTGACTTCTTACAGTGGTGGCTCCTAATACAGGACCAGGCTGGAATTAAGTGAGCTCCAGAACCGGCCATTCTGGCACTAATATCCGTAAAGGCAACTGCATGGCGAGAGGCTAGATTTTATAAAGTGGGGCAATGGGACTGAAAGAGCTGGGGACCAATACATCTCTCCATATAGTGTATATTTCTATAACGTGTGTGAATATTATAGCATAGAAAAATCTAATTAGGCTGCCAGCAAAAGAAGCATAATAAGTCTAAGAAGTATAATAATAAGTAAGGACTGAATAAGTCTAAGAAGTATAACAATAAGTAAGGACTGAATAAGTCTAAGAAGTATAATAATAAGTAAGGACTGAATAAGTCTAAGAAGCATAATAATAAGTAAGGACTGAATAAGTCTAAGAAGTATAATAATAAGTAAGGACTGAATAAGTCTAAGAAGTATAATAATAAGTAAGGACTGAATAAGTCTAAGAAGTATAACAATAAGTAAGGACTGAATAAGTCTAAGAAGTATAATAATAAGTAAGGACTGAATAAGTCTAAGAAGTATAATAATAAGTAAGGACTGAATAAGTCTAAGAAGTATAATAATAAGTAAGGACTGAATAAATATAATAAGTATAATAATAAGTAAGGACTGAATAAGTCTAAGAAGTATAACAATAAGTAAGGACTGAATGAGTCTAAGAAGTATAATAATAATAAGTAAGGACTGGATAACTATAAGAAGTATAATAATAGGTAAGTACTGAATAACTATACACCATATTTGCAGTGTTAATGATGACTCTCTATGGATAAATGATATATCAATATTTAATTATGGGATTTACACAGGTTTGAGGGACTGCCGTGCACTAAGAGGTGTGTTACATACATAAGATCTTGCAGTCCGCAGAGACAGTACATATAGAATTCCTATGCACATGATGTAATTAATGGACTGTTGGGGGCAAGAAAAAAAAAAGTTCCCGCTGCTCCAATTTACTCCATGCAGACTTAATTAACTTTCTGGACACTTCTCTATCAGCGAACGTAATGAAGCTTCACAATTCATTAATCCAGGAAATCAGAGGCAGAAAGAGCTTATGTTACACAGCCTTAATGTACTGCTCCATCTTATGTACCAGAATGGCTGGGTAATGAATATCCTGCCCTACAGACTGGGCATGCACTTTTATGGTTACATTAGCCATAGTCACCCATCATCATGTGGCCGCAGTATCCAGTGACACAGCTGCTGAGGCCAGTTACTGGGTCCCATGGGCATATGGTGCCGCCCATCAAACCATGTAGCACAAGTAGTGAAATTGTGCTGTATGAGAGCCACAGTTAGGGCTTATATTACCCCTGTAACAACCAGACCCCGCTCTAGTCTACTTAGCTAAACTTACACCACCATAGGGATCAATAGCGATCTAACTTGGGCATAATAGAACCCCATCATATATCACCCCTTCAATAAGGAGACTTATTTGTGTTAACCCCTAGAAGAGAAAACCTAAATACATTCTGCAATATGAATTATTATTTGATGCATTTTGAGTGTCCTGGATTAGGGCTAACAAATCCTCCAGTGACCCAAAAATGCCCACCCATAACCAATGATATTAAAGGGCTATTTCAGGACTATTATATTACCAAGCAAAGCATCATACATTGTATAGTGGCTGTGCCTGGTATTGCAGCTCAGTCCCATTCATTTGATGGTCATGTGACTAATGGAGGTGATGTCACTGGTCTGAGAAGAGGAATTGGAGTTCAATATCATAATCCTGGAATACTCTTTTAAGAACAATGTGTGGCCTATTACAGTATTGGTCAATTATACTCTTGAGTCTCAAGGCTTTACAACTACAGAACATCGGACGCAAACTAATAAGTAATAAGCTTCAGAATAATTGTGATGATATCTAGTACAGCACTAAACCATGTATGTGCACATATATGTATCATGTATACAGTACTCATATACATATATGCACCAGGCATCTCCATGTGTTGGACTGGTCCACCAGGGAACCAGAGGATCCTCCAGTAGGCTCAGGCTCTATCCTTATACCCAATAAGACACCCAAATTAGAAGGGTACTATGGTCTATCTGGGGGCTGTTGGAGGGTATCATTTTATCTTGTGGGCCAAGGAACTTCAGCTCGACACTGGGCATCTTGCAGATCTTAGTACAATAGAAATCTAGAAATGCAACACGTGCAATGTATCAGTATACGACAAGGAACAACATGATATTCTTGTGGCAGGATCTAAGGTCATGAAATAAAATCTCACTTTGACAGGTAACATTCGGAGAGTAGGTCTCCAGTGATGAGGCTTCTACATGTTAATGAGCACTGGGTCAATCTAGGCCGTATCATAGGGACATGATAATTAGGAAAGTGTTGTTACCTTCTTGACCCGCTGCACCTCAGACCTGTTTACCATTCTGCTGCCGTCATTCCGTTTTTTGGACACTTGAATAATTCATATGGATCTTTGCCCATAAAATTCAAGGTGATCCAGCTCTGCACTCATTATTTGGAAACTCGAAATTCAATGTTTTGAGGAAGCAACCCCTTACACCCTGATAAATTCATGAGCTCACCTCTATAGCAAACAAAGTGAAGGGCTCTCTTGGGTAACTCTCTTACGCAATCATCAGTTGTCAGTCAACCAAAACATCCAACAAAGAAGTCCAGAAAAGTAAAAACTTATTTGGCAAAGCGATGGGCATCAGTTTCTGAAGCTCACCTGCGAGGATGATTTTTGGAATTTGAGATTAGTAGAGAATGGTTGTTACTGAATGGAACTAGCAGAATGGGGGCCCTGCCATAGCTAAGCCTATGTCCAAGGGATTCCTGCAACCATGATCTGGTAACGTTTGTCCAAAAAATCAACTTATCTCCTATCCACAGGGTAAGGGATAGGCTGCAGATCAGTGGGGGGTCTGATAACTTGGACCCCAACAATGCAGAGAACAGGGTTGCTTAGTTGGGCACCGCTTAGTTTTCGTGATTGGTGGGGGTTCCAGCAGTTGACCTTCCACCAATCTACAACTTATCTCTTATTCTGTTGATAAGTTGATTTAAGTGGCCATACACATAGGAAGAAAGTTGGCTTAACATGACAATTTAGGTAAATTGTGTATGGGGGAATCTAGGCTTTCCACCAACAGCAGATGTCAGGGGTAAGAATGATTGGGCTACGGTCAATGATTGAGATGTCCAATTCTTTTGTTCTATGGGGAGACTCGATGGGATGAGTGTGCAAGTATATGGGAGGGGGGACAGTTTGGAGAAATAGGTGTCAGTCAACAGCTATTACAAGAATATGAGGAGCTTTAGCTACAAGACTTTTAAAGGGGTTATATTGGGAAATAAGGTTTCTCAGTGCATTCCCTGCCTACTTTCTAATATATCTGCTGCCCCCTCCATTGCCTCTTTTATTAGGTTGCGGGGTACAGTGGGGGATATTTCCCCTGCTGCTGTTTTGACTCTGGGTCACATGACTGATCCTGCTCTACTCTATGTACAAGCTGCAGGAGTAGAGTTGAGTCAGTCACGTGACTATGAGTCGGAGTGGCAGCAGAGAAGGCAGAGGAATGAGACTTCTGGCCCCCCACTTCTGCAAACCTAAGAATGGGGGTGATGGAGGGGCCGGCGTATATATTAGTAAGTAGATTTATCCGGTGCAGTGAACTTTGTTTTTCTCCACATAACCCATTTCATGGTCAGGGTAAAAGAAATTCTACTGCATTTTTAGGTTCAAGATCCTGATGTGTACACAGATCGGGTACAAAAATCATGGCACATTGGTATAAACAGGATGACACTATTGTTGATACAGCCAGTTTAGCAATGGCAGCCAAAAGAGATCTGATCTGTACGGACTGGGCACAGCTGAACATGCAGTAGTATATGGTCCCAATGTGATGGCAGCGCTCACTGTATACATAAATGGTGCTGTGAACTTACTGACGGATACATTAGTGTAAATGATGAATAAAATAATAGGAATTGGTGCCCTCGGTTGTGTTACTTCTGTATGACAATGCCCTCTGCGTGGTTGCTGACAATATGAATTACTTGGAAAGTTTGTACTTGGAAATTGTGAAGCATCCAGCCTACAGCCCTGACTTGGCACCATCTGATATTCACAAATACATTGGAGGTTTACACTTTCAGACAACATCAAAAAAGTCAGTAAAGGGCTCTGTGAGCGGGATGCAATCTTTTTCCCAGCAGGGATCTAATTCCTTGGTTGACCGCTTAGGCAAGCGCTTCAATAGCGAAGGCGATCATGTTGAAAAATACACTAAATAGGTGTTTAGTAGATGAGTAAAAATTCAATATAACCTCTGTATATAAAAAGTAAAAGCAGGCCTCATGTACACAACCAGAAAAAAAAAATGGATGAAACTCCATTTTTGGGGGCCTTTTTCCGTCAGTGTGTTACATAGTTTTCATCCATTTTCTGTCCGTGTGTCGGTTTTTAATGTCCATTTTGCATCATTTTGTCTTCCGATTTTAATTGGTCTTTTTTACAGTAAAACAGAAACATTAGCCAAAAAACCAATGTTAAAAATGGAGTCATAGAATTGTATTAGGGCCAGAAAAATGGACAAAAATAGGACAAGTCCTATTTTTTAGAAGGCGTTATTCTCCATTGGAGGATCAGAAGAATGGACAATAACGGACCCCAAAAATAGTGGACATAAAAAGAGCCCGAGGGACCCCTTTCACTATAATAGGGTCTGTCGGGTGTCCGTTTTTTTAACTGGTATCGCCAGATGAAAAAGTTGGGCTTCCAGCACTTTTTCGTCCAGTGATTTCTGATGTCTCTGGACAGATGCGGTCAGAGATGTGATCGTAGCCTTAGTTTAAAAAACGGACATAGGTATGGGAATGGGAATGGATGCACCCAATGACTTCCATTTTTCTAATAACAGACGCATGACAGACGCGTGCATGGGGTCTTACTTTTTGACGTCCTCTTCTACTAAATCCTCATGTACATGGCAAAGGCTGTACTGTGCACATAGGGTATATATGGGCCTGTATTACAAAGAGGTTAGCACGCCATATGTCGCTGTATGGTACCTCAAAGTGGGGAAGAAAACATCCATAATAATGTAATGTATTCTTATATCATCATTCGCCAGTCATATGTTTGTGGCATCAAGATCCATAAACATCCAACTTTTTGTTCCTCCTTATCAGTGTTTTTGCAGTAGTAAAACATCCTCAGAACTTTGTTTATGTCCCCATCACTCCATAACCCATACTCGCCTCCCGTATCTCTAAAGAACACTTTCTGCAAAGGCCAAATGATCAGAAACGTCTTTGGTAATTTCATCTTTTAGTAGGATAATCCAAAGCAATTTTCCTAAAATAAGAGTCCTTAAGATCCTACCTTTTAGCTCAAATCACATTACTATATCCAATTCTGAGGGCTGGAGATAAGTGACGTGTTTGTAGTTGTAAGAAATCTTCACTCATGAAAGGAAGTAATCGGAAACGTGACGCCATTTGAATAGAATCCATATACATTGTAACTGTGTTCTCTTTTTCTGTCTTTTTAGACTATTTATGACTCTGTTCACACCATATTTAGGGATTACATTCCATGAAAAATATTCTACAAGACAAAAATATTTTTTTCTGCAATGTGAGGAAGGGATTAGCCAGAATCCCATCCACTTTGTAGGTACTTTAATACGCCGCAGTTTTTGCTACGTGGGGCCCCGGCCTTACATGGTGCTCGTCGCTTTCCTAAAAGGAGATTTGGTGTGGGCGAGGCCACTGAACCTGCAAGGTCTATGATCATTTACGCCAGTTTACATCTACTGTATGAATTGGCGTAGATTTCAGCGCAGGCGCACAGCCTGGAGGATGCGCCTGAGGAGCTGTGTACCTAGAGATAAATGAAGCGCACCTTCGCCGACGCACCAGATATGTTGAAATCGACAGTCTTCGTAATTCTCCACCTATGTGTTTATAAGGAGATGCTGTCTGCAACTTTTTTGTGGATTTTTCCCCATTGATTTTAGTGGGGAAACCACAAGCTGAACCCCAAACTCGCAGCTTGTATTACCGAGCCCGTTCCTGGTTTCCCATAGAAGTTACAGAAATGTTTTCCTTAAACGTCCCCTACTCCAAACCTCAGCTGAGTAAAAGCTGGCTCCCCTCCGGCTCTAGATGTGTGACTGTGACCCTACAACTAGGCAACCGAACAATCTCTTATATTTTTCAATAATCTGTGAAATGTTTTCCTCATAAACATTGCTAGTTATACTCAGGGATAGAAGTAGCTAAAGGATAGCGGAAGCCCCGAGGAATAATATTCGTTACATATTGCTATAAAGTTTTACCTAGTCCTATTAAAAGGCTATAAAAAATGCAACAGGAAAGGTTCCTCGAACAAAAAGTCACATCTGAAATATATTAGCTTTATTATAGTTACAGCCTGCGGTGTCTTAAAGACGTGGCCTATAGTGACCTGAACAACTCAGTGAATTTCTTCTTTTCATTCTCCTTCTGAGAGGTTAATGAGGTTACTTAAGATATAAAGTCAATCCTATTTTTAGTTGTCCATGGGCTATGTCTGGTATTGTAGACAGGAGAGCGAGTGGTAGTATTTCTAAGACCTAAGACCCAGTCCTGCTTGCTGCCACCACTTCAGGTAGCTTAAAGGGGTTGTCTAGGAACTGAAGGTAATGGATATTGATGACCTATGCAGGGAATAGGCCATCATTATGTGATCGGACTTGGCACTGGTCAGCTGGGAGCCGCAGATGTATACGGCTAGATGAGGTATATGGGTTGCAGTGGTCACACCAACAATAGGGCTCAGCCTCAACATACTAGGGCTGGTTAAACTTCTTTAATCTCCATTCTGATTTCCTTTGATATCCAGCAATTTGGGCACTTAAATGTATTACCCCTGCCCTCTGGTGCAGGGTTGCAGTGGGTTGCAGTGGTCACACCAACAATAGGGCTCAGCCTCAACATACTAGGGCTGGTTAAACTTCTTTAATCTCCATTCTGATTTCCTTTGATATCCAGCAATTTGGGCACTTAAATGTATTACCCCTGCCCTCTGGTGCAGGGTTGCAGTGGGTTGCAGTGGTCACACCAACAATAGGGCTCAGCCTCAACATACTAGGGCTGGTTAAACTTCTTTAATCTCCATTCTGATTTCCTTTGATATCCAGCAATTTGGGCACTTAAATGTATTACCCCTGCCCTCTGGTGCGCTAAGGGAGAAGATTTATGATGCACAGCCTTCCACTGTCAGAAAAGAGAAAAGTAACCATTTAGTGGCAAACATAGCAGATGGTCAGCAGCATATAGTCAAGAAGGGATTGTAGCATGAAAGGGGGTATAGTTATTATGTGGGGATGATGGGAATGATGGGAAGCTTGTGTGCACAGACATGTTGTGAACAAGTCTTTATGGCGGTCTGGGCCCAGATACAGAAGGAACGGGAAATGTAAATGTTGCTAAAATATATGGATGGGATGGGGATATGGAAATTGTGCAGGAGGTCCAAGCTGAGCTCTTACACCAAGCCCCATTAGCCTATAGTTACGGCCTGTATACATAGATAGTACATACCTGCTAGATAGATAGACCTAGTTAATAACCACTTATTTCTCTGCTCTGCTCCATCTCCTGTATTATCCGGGTAACTTGTTAGCTGGTCAGGTCAGGCCATTGCTGACACTCCTTCCATTATGACCATATCGCAGTATCCGGTGACTATTTATGGGGTCAAAGGCAAAAATATCTTTACATTTTATTAAGTGAGTGGGAACTAAAGTGACAAGAAATCTTCTTACCGAAATCCCACGTTCTCATCCGTAGTGATGACATGTGTGGTAAGTTACATTTAGATTTTTATGTTTCAAGGCTGAATTTGTTCAGAATATGACCCTGGATTCTTTATATGTGCAGAACGTGGCAACAAAAGCAAAGCGAATACAGATCTGTACGGAGTACTACAACTAGTATATATACTATAAGGGCTCTGCTATATAAAGCTGGAAGGATTCTGCTCACTGATCATATACACTTAACACTATCCCTGCCAGAGGCGCCGCTGTATCCGTACGAAGAGCCAAATCCTTGACTTCCCCACCGGCAATACTTCATTAGGGTCAATGTAGCTTCCTATTAAATCTCAATTATAGAGCGCAACGTATAAGATGAGTTACTAATGATTCGTGTCATAGAGAGGGATTCGCACGTATCATTAAACTGGTCCGTATCGACAGCGTTAACCCTTTCCTGGTGTCTCGCGCTAACAATCCATCACAGCACATCATAATGAGGCATTAATGGCGTTGACTAATGTTGATTCCTCCATCACAAGATGCCTTTGGCAGCCCCGCAGGGAGCGATTCATCCATAATTTAGAGTTTGTGTGATGTACCTAAAACGTATTTGTATCCGCCCGGCTGCGCTAATGCAAATTCCGTTAAAGAAACCATCATACATCAAGAAGTAAAATTGCCCTCTTTTATCATGAGTCTCTAGTGGGGAGGATTAGAGGCGCCACGCGCCGTCTCCTTCGGGATGACTAAACACATAACACATTTCCAGGCAGATTTGTTCTTTGAGAGTCCGAAGTGTGAGCAAGTTATAGGAAGGTGTAGTCTGTATTACTAAGACACGAGGCAAAAATAGCAAGAAATACAGTAAGGAATGCAAAATGATCAGTATGAGATAAGTGATTAAAAATACGCACGAAAAAACACTATGCTGATGGTGTGAACTCTTAAAGAGGACCTTTCACCACCTCCACCAACTCCATCTCTTTGCATCTTTTAATAGGCACCGCTCCATTGATTTTGGCACAATTTCATCTCTAGTCCCCACCATTCCTGAGTAATCAGTTCAGCACCCAATTTGCTAAGTAGTCATACTACTGTCAAGTGGGAGGTCTCTGACTACCTGTTCCAGCCCACCTGACAGCAGAGAGCCTAATTATTATATTGGGTGCTAAAAATAACAGAAATGATTACTCAGGAATATTGAGGATGTCAGTGGTCAGACCCCCAAAAATCAGATATTTATCCTCTGTCTATTCCTTGTGGCATAACCTCAATAAAGGGTTTGTCCATTTCAAAAAAACTCTTTTTGATTAGAAACAGATCACAGGTCAGCGTAATCTCCAGGGAGTAACTGGCAACAAGTGTCCAATTCTGCTGCAATGCCTCTACAGGAAGAAAATAGCATTAGACAACTCCAACTGAAATCAATAGGCGGCTTGTCTAATATATTGATATGCCAGGGTGATATGCTGGTTCTGGTGACACTAACCTATCTATCTGCAGGGCTGGGGTGATATGCTGGTTCTGGTGACACTAACCTATCTATCTGCAGGGCTGGGATGATATTCTGGGTCTGGTGACACTAACCTATCTATCTGCAGGGCTGGGGTGATATGCTGGTTCTGGTGACACTAACCTATCTATCTGCAGGGCTGGGGTGATATGCTGGTTCTGGTGACACTAACCTATCTATCTGCAGGGCTGGGGTGATATGCTGGTTCTGGTGACACTAACCTATCTATCTGCAGGGCTGGGGTGATATGCTGGTTCTGGTGACACTAACCTATCTATCTGCAGGGCTGGGGTGATATGCTGGTTCTGGTGACACTAACCTATCTATCTGCAGGGCTGGGGTGATATGCTGGTTCTGGTGATACTAACCTATCTATCTGCAGGGCTGGGGTGATATGCTGGTTCTGGTGATACTAACCTATCTATCTGCAGGGCTGGAGTGATATGCTGGGTCTGGTGACACTAACCTATCTATCTGCAGGGCTGGGGTGATATGCTGGTTCTGGTGATACTAACCTATCTATCTGCAGGGCTGGGGTGATATGCTGGGTCTGGTGACACTAACCTATCTATCTGCAGGGCTGGGGTGATATGCTGGGTCTGGTGACAGTAACCTATCTATCTGCAGGGCTGGGGTGATATGCTGGTTCTGGTGACACTAACCTATCTATCTGCAGGGCTGGGGTGGTATGCTGGATCTGGTGACACTAACCTATCTATCTGCAGGGCTGGGGTGATATGCTGGATCTGGTGACAGTAACCTATCTATCTGCAGGGCTGGGGTGATATGCTGGGTCTGGTGACAGTAACCTATCTATCTGCAGGGCTGGGGGGATATGCTGGGTCTGGTGACACTAACCTATCTATCTGCAGGGCTGGGGTGATATGCTGGTTGTGATGACACTAACCTATCTATCTGCAGGGCTGGAGTGATATGCTAGGTCTGGTGACACTAACCTATCTATCTGCAGGACTGGGGTGATATGCTGGTTCTGGTGACACTAACCTATCTATCTGCAGGGCTGGGGTGATATGCTGGTTCTGGTGACACTAAGATAATATTTGATGTGACCTTTGCCCTCCATCATTTCTTCATTTGTTTATTTTTGTCAATTAACATAATGAAGTGAATGAAGAAAAGAGAAATGTAAATCCCATCAATATTTGGTGTGACCTTTGCCCTTTGCCTTCCATCAGTTCTTCTTGGTACTTGCAGACAGTATTTGGTAGAACTTGGCAGGGAGGTTGTTCCCGCCACCATCTTGGAGAACTAAGCACAGATCTTCTGTGGATGTTGCTTGCTCCAATCCGTCTGTCTCTTCATGTCATCCCAGACAGACTGGAGGATGATGAGATCAGGGCTATATCTGTGGGGGCCGGATCATCACTTCCAGGACTCCTCCTCCAAAGGGCAAAGGTCACACCAAATATTGATGGGATTTACATTTCTCTTTTCTTCATTCACTTCATTATGTTAATTGACAAAAATAATTATCTGACAGCGTTCTGATTAGGCTGCATTTTCCCATTTACTTGCCTAAAACTTTTGCAAAACGATGTACATCTTACAGGTAATTTTGGGTTGGACTATTAATTTTCCATCACATTGACTGGGTAACCACTGTTTTTATTATGCTCTCATGTCCTTCAGAGCAGAAATCTGAACCTGGCCCGATGATCTGTGAACCAGTGAGCGCTTACAATATTACAACACTCCTGGATAACAAGACAATGCAATCTACAATACAATCCAGAACACGGCCATGTCAGGCAATGTGATGAATGACATAAAGTCTACAGAAATCCTTTTTTTCATCTCCAATATCTCCCGACCTGAGAATCTCTCCATGTTATGTGTGAATTATGCAGATGGGTCTTTGAGGGGTTAACCCAGTCAATATCCCACATTATGCTTTAGCCATATATGTATATACGATGTTTTACACGTTAACATGAGCTCAGACCTTATTTGGGCACTATACACTTCTATTCTTACTTTGCAGCCCCTGCCTAAAACTTTTGCACATCACTATATAAAATAAAATAAAATGAAATAAAATAGAGCTGAGGAGTCTTTATTATTACATATCGTATGTTGTGGACCAAGAAGCTTGTTGAGGTTTCTATTATTCATTGGTTCTGATCAGATGACTACCTGGACAGCCTTGCATTGTCTACAGTTTGGGGCACCTGTGTGTAAAAATGATATAGCAGAGCTGGAGAGTGTGCAGAAGGCAATGACATAAGTAACTGCAGCCGCAAGACAGAGTATCATGCAAAGGATTCTTTACTGTAAGAGCATTGCATGAGATAGTGTCTACAGTTCTGGGCACTTATGTGCTTATAAGAAAGATGTAGCAGAGCTGGACAGTGTGCAGAGGGCAATGACAAAAATAATTAAAGGAACTGGCAGATTGCAGTGACAAGACAGAGTATCATACAAGAGGATTCTTTACTGTAAGAGCATTGTATGAGATAGTGGGCACTTATGTACTTATAAGAAGGATCTAGCAAAGCTTGAAAGTGTGCAAAGGGCAATAACAAAAATATTTAAAGGAATTGGCAGAATGCAGTACTAAAATAAAGTATCATACAAAATGATTCTTTACTGTAAGAGCATTGCATGAGATAGAGTCTACAGTTCTGGGCACTTATGTACTTATAAGAAAGATGTAGCAGAGCTGGACAGTGTGCAGAGGGCAATGACAAAAATAATTAAAGGAATTGACAGAATGCAGTACTAAGACAAAGTGTCATACAAAGGGATTCTTTACTGTAAGAGCAGTGTCTACAGTTCTTGGGAACATATAACTAGAAAGATAGATATAGCAGAGATAGAGAGTGTGCAAAATAAAATCATCAAAGTAACAACAAAGACCACACTAGTAAGACAGTAACATACAAGAGGATTCTTTACTGTAGGAGCAGTAAGGCAATAGAATTGTCTGCCGAGGCTGACCTTAGGTGGATGGCGCCCTCTACAGTACCTCACATTGAACTCCACCTTCCTTATTAGCTTCCTTTCACTGCCTGACATATACACTGACATGTCCTACAAACAAAGACACGTTCATATCTGAGTCCGTCCTGTAGATTCCTACAAGATCACTTTTTGTCTGGCAATGTCTGGAAGAAATAACAGATACCTGATGAACCCCATTATAGTCATTGGGGTCCCTTGGGATCCCTCCGCATTGGTGTCTGTCCGGTGCAGAGTCCATCCTGAATCATGAATGAAAAAGTCCTGAAAGCCCAACTTTTTGGTCTGGTGATGTCAGGGAAGATTAACAGATACCTGACAGACCTCATTATAGTCAATGGATCTCTTGGGATCCATTGCTGTCCGTCATGTCACAAATCAGATGCAATTTTCTGATCCGAAGAAGAGGTGAAACAACGCAGATGTGAATGCTCCCTAAGGGATTTAGTGACTGTCAATGTCTGTAAAGTGCTGCAGAATATGATGGCGATGTATAAGTAACCATAATAAATAAATAAAATAATAAACCTTAAAACCTAAAAATAACATTGTAGAGTCTAGAAAAACAGGATCTTCCTACAGTACATCCTTCCAACAATATAATAGAAGTGAAAGGACGGTGCTCTGTCCATGGTGCTGAAATCTGCTTAACTACAGTGAGAACCCCCCAGAGCCGCTCCAATACATAATCTGATGAAATCCCAAACCACACTGTAAGTTTTGCAAAGAAAGAGACTTACCTGCTGCAGAAATAAGGAGCCGTGCCACCACCGTGCCTGGACTATTCACCTAGCTCTCTGGTGCAGCACTGAACACTCCACTATATCCAGTAATACATAGAAAGACTCTGGTGTATACATCCCCTGCTTGACGTCAGGATTCTCTGCTGGAACTCTTCTTGTGAAAATTCTCTTTTTCAGTAATATATGCCTATCCAGCTTCGCTGCTACATCTATGCAGGTAAGTTGCTGATGCCTGGGTCTATGTCTGTAATCCCTCATCTCTCCCCCTGAGCTGGGAAAAGTAAGAGTTTGTCCATGCAGAGCTTGTTTCTGCTGCTTTCTAGTGTCATCCTGAGCAGCAAAGTGAAGATTTCATGGCTCGAATCAAAAATTGACTCTCATGGCTAGAGGAATGTGGTGCACAGGCGGCCGCATGAGGCAGCAATATGATGACTTCTCCTCTAGCAGGTCTGTGTGATCTCTGCTCCTCCCAACACCAAAGGTAGGATCTTCACTACTGGCTTTCCATACAGGAGATCCTATTATTTTTTGGAATGCTTCATCAAAATTTAATTAGTTTTTTCTACATGGCTGCATTTTTTTCTCTTGTTATTTTAGCACATGGAATTAATTCATTTCAGAGAATGATAGATTTCATGAAGCTGCGAAGAGGAAAAATTCTTTAATGTTTATTTATGGCGGAGTTGTGGTTTTCGGAAACAATGATCCAGAACTGGCCAAGAAAGTTTAACCCTGAATCCTACTGTGATACAGAGAACCTAAGCAAGCCCTATGAGGAAGTTACCAGTCGCCCCATAGAGAGGGAAAAATTATTTCCTGACTCCAAATATGGCCATGAGAATAAATCCCTGGATCAGCGACCCATCTCCAGATATCTGGTGCCTATATCATATAGTCATCCATACATCCTATAGCAGGGTCAGCTTTGGGGATATGAACCAGGAACATCACCTAGTACAAGTGGGCGTACAATAAATACAATGTAACCAAAAGTGTCTCTATGTAATAATACATACACACATGGACAAAATTGTTGTTACCCCTTGTTTAATGAAAGAAAAACCCACAATGGTCACAGAAATAACTTGAATCTGACAGACTAGAATTTGCCACACTACATGCTGACAAGCCACAAAACGTCTGGGAGAATGTCCTATAGACAGATGAGACAAAAATTGAAATTTTTGGCAAGGCACATCAGCTCTATGTTCACAGACGGTAAAATGAAGCATATCTTGAAAAGAACACTGTCCCTACTGTGAGACATGGAGGAGGCTCTGTTATGTTCTGGGGCTGCTTTGCTGCATCTGGCACAGGGTGTCTTGAATCTGTGCAGGGTACAATGAAATCTCAAGACTATCAAGGGATTCTAGAGAGAAATGTGCTGCCCAGTGTCAGAAAGCTTGGTCTCAGTCGCAGGTCATGGGTCTTGTGACAGGATAATGACCCAAAACACACAGCTAAAAACCCCCAAGAATGGCTAAGAGGAAAACATTGGACTATTCTGAAGTGGCCTTCTATGAGCCCTGACCTAAATCCTATTGAGCATCTTTGGAAGGAGCTGAAACATGCCGTCTGGAAAAGGCACCCTTCACACCCGAGACAACTGGAGCAGTTTGCTCATGAGGAGTGGCCAAAATCCCTGCTGAGAGGTGCAGAAGTCTCATTGACAGTTACAGGAATCGTTTGATTGCAGGGATTGCCTCAAAAGGTTGTGCAACAAAATATTAAGTTAAGGGAACCATCATTTCTGTCCAGGCCTGTTTCATGAGTTTTCTTTTTTTTTTAAATTCTGTTGCAGCCTGGTTGGAAAGCAATGTCTGACTTTCATTTGTTCATTTTCATAGAATTTTTATTTATTATTACTTTTGTCAGATTCCAGTTATTTCTGTGACCATTGTGGGGTTTTCTTTCATTAAACGAGGGGGACCAACAATTTTGTCCACGTGTGTATGCAATAAAGTAATCCAGCCCAGTCTGACCACACCAATGTGTTTCAGAGACTGTGCAGAGTTATAGACCCTGTCCCATGCACTGCTTTTACAGTAAAGAATCCTTCTGTATGATATTCTGTCTTGGCATTGCAGTCTGCCAGTGTCATTGGTCATTACCTTCTGCCATATTTTTCTTATACATATGTGTCCAGACATTATAAAATATACAGATTTGCTTTCCCTTCTTTTGTGTGACACTAAGCTTGCAGTGCTATCTAAATTATTTCCAGAGATAGAAAACACAGTCGGGAATGAGATTTTTATATCATATATATTATACAGCTGTATATAAATATCCTAATCCTGACTGTGTTTTCAACTACTGGAAATAATATAGATATCACTGATGCCTTAGAAGAGAAGAGAATTTCCTCTTTCATATGACAGCAAATGCAAGTTTTTATAATGTCCAATATATAACAGCATGAAGTGACCTCCTCCTCATGTTCTCTACATGTTACACAGCCCTGACTCCATACACAGTAACATTCAGTGAGAGACAGAAACAGCTCTCAATGCAGAAACAAGGGAAAGAGTGAAAACATGCAGGAATTCACAGAAAGGAGCCAAAATGTGTTAATAAAATATATTACAAAATGTATTAATGGCACAAATACTGCCAGAAAATCAAAAGTTGTCCAAAAGTTCAGTTACACTTAAATATAAATGATAAAATTCTGCCCACCTGATGTCACCACTAGGGGGAGCTTATGAGTTTACTGCTTACAGTGCTATTATGGAGCTGTAAATTCAAGATATCCCCCTAGTGGTGGCCGCAGGAAGACTTTTCTGTGAATTGCTTGAGAATCAACGTGTCTGTCTTCTTCCTTTATAACTGTCACAAAGTAAGAAAGCTGTATAAAGAGAGCTGTAGGACCTTGCATCACTTAAAGTATGACACATTATCTTCTCTTTTAGTTCTTTCTGTAGTTGGAAATTTCAAGGTGCTTCGGATTATGATAAAGATGACAAATTCACAATGAAAAAGTAATTATTTTAGATAAATGTAGATGTGCTGTGAAAACAATACGGGTGACGTCAATGTGAATTTAGTGATGCAGCCCAAGGACGCACTAAGATAAGCCGAACTACTGCAAGTCTTACACCAATAACCAGTTCAGTCTTTTTATTTCTTTTGGCAGCAGAAGCCTCTGACTGGCCTCTGACTGAGTACGGGGGACTGCGGGTTGACTACAGAGGCGCTGAGGCTGGAGTGTGTGGATCTGGTGTCATAGGAAAGATAAGATTCTCAGCTTCCATTTGCCACCAAAGCTGCAGTTCTACCTTTATTATTTCCAGAGATGTCACCAGTCACGATCGGCTTATTTA
>CAMRHE010000053.1:57500-85000 GCA_947044405.1 Leptodactylus fallax
TGTTAGTTTCTTAACCGTGAGATGGGCATTCCCAGGTCGAAGCAGATAATTTGAGACCACCCACCTGACAGTAGAGCGCCTAATTAGCATATCAGGCACCAAAACTATCTGCACTGCCTCAGAATCAGTGAAGAGACAAATATTAAAGGATTCAAGGCGCTGGAGTTGGTGCGGAAGTCCTCTTTAATAAAATCTCCATTCAGTATCCAAATAATACTGCTATATACAGCCCACATAATACACCAATATAGTACTCACATGATATCGTACAATACTAGTAACAGCCCAATATAGGGCTATGAAGGTGGACTGTAAACATTTCTAATGGTCTGAAAAATAAGGGGCTTATAGAATATATACTGGTCAGTCCAGGGCAGTGAACGGGCGAATAGTTACATTTCTGGTGGTCAAAGAGAGTAAGGCTGAGGCCCCACGTTGCGGCAATGTAGCTTTATTTGTTGCAAATTTTGCTGCATTTTTTGAGCCAAAGTCAGGAGTGGATTGAACAGAAGGTAGAAGTCTAAGAACTTCCTATATATTTCCCATTCCTTTCCAAGCCATTCTTGATTTTGGATCAAAAAACCGCAACAAAATCCGCAACATGGGGCCTCACCCTAAAAGAGTTTTTATTGTGTATTCACTAGTAATAGGAGACATGTGCCAGAGGCGGGGATCCGAGCGCAGAGACCCAGCCAAAACCTATGGGATTGACAAAGATAGCCAAGTGTTATACTCAACCATCCCCATAGACAGCTGGTATAATTCCTGGATTCTGCTGGACCCAAACAGAGTACATGGGCCCCATTTTGGCTATTTGTGGGAGCCGCTGTGGTTGGTTCTAGAGATAGGAGAACCCCAGAAGATTCAGATAAGTCCGGGAGTGATATTATTATACTCTGGGTGGAAGCGTAAAAAATAAAACACATTATACTTCGCTCACCTCTTTTGGTCCTCCTTGCGGTGTCTGGCACTTGCTCTCGGTCTCCTCTGTGACATCATGCACCTGGGGTTACCTGAAGAGACCCCAGAGTATAATAATTTACCGCAATGCATGTCGCGGTGGACAATTTGAGATATTTGGGTCGTACCTGACTCGTGATGAAGTGATTCGCCCATTTCTAGTTGGGTCACTGATCTAGCAGCTGGTAATAATTACTTAGGACTGGAATATCCCTTTAAGGGGTTTACAATGTTTTCCTACTCTCTGCGTGATCGCTGTTGGTGGTCCTTGGAGGCTCCGGAGAAACCAGAGTCTTGGGTAAATGTCCAGTTTGCCATCCCATAACGCTGTCCCTATAAATACACTATATCTATATCAAACGCTGCATAAAGTCCATGTACATATAGTACTGGCACAGTCAGAAGAATAGGTCATTTTTCTGGTCAGCCATGCAAAGTGCACAAATAATAAAGGTTGAGAGTCCCGGCGGCCATTGAGGACGCAACAAACGCTATGTAAATGAGGCCACAATTAAAGTTTGGGTTCTTGTACTTTCCTGCGCTGTGCGGAATAGACTTGCTTTAGTCTGGACTGATTTCCAGAGAATTGTAGCAATAATAGAAGTAATAAGTAAGAAATTCTGCACCCTGGAGAAAAAAAATCATTTTATTTAAATTGTTTCTGAGTTTATGGTTTTCTTAATATTGAATTATTTTTTCCAAGATTTTGGGCTCAGTTCTGAAGCTTTGATTAGAATCTGCCCTTTATAGGTTACACATTTATTGTTGGACTGAGGTTCTTTGGGACCACCGGAGGGGATGATACTGAGGGTCTACCCTACATCTGTACAGAATGGGGTCCAATATTGAATCAGAACCTGGGGCCACTTAAGGATCCTCTGCTCCTCTGGATCCTGTTTGTATCTGCCCCTCAGACTGTTTTGTGAAGGTTCTTTGCTGGCGAAGACATACTGTATAGCATAGGCTGCCTGGGATCGGGGCATTCTTTGGTCACAGTCTCTATGGGTCTCTAGTAGATTACAATGTATCATCCAAGTCACTTTAATATCCCTTCCTTACCATAGACCACCAGGAATATTATCATTAATATCTTCAATGCTGTATTCCACCAAGGATGTTATCACTGACCCCTCTCATTACACATGAAACCTTTTCATACCCTAGACTACCAGGGATGTTATGATTGTTCATCTGTGTTGGGGAGAAAATGATTTTGTCCAAATATGAGATGTAATTTGCAGGTATCCTGGTGAAAGGAGAGCAAAGACAGTATTCTGGCCCTATTCACAGTCACAACTATCCTGTGTGTACCTGACATTACTGTCTAATGTATCACCTGTGCATGGTCTGTTAGACAATGTAGCAAAGCTGTGTGCATTCCTGCATTGTCTCACAAGACTCATACATTTGTAGCTTTAGACAGTAATAGTAATGCTAGTACAATGTACCTTGCACATCTAGGACACACAGACTAGTTGTGGCTCTGGATAAAACCAGCTTGCTGTAGCTGTCTTTGAATGGGGAACATGAAAGGGTTAATATTGCAGGTAATATTGTGCATTCTGAAGAGGGAAGGCTCACAGTGAGGAGGAGAGCAGTGAATGTGACTAAGACAACAAAGTTCAGCCGTCACTTCCTGTAATCCATCTCAGCGTCTCTTCTGCTAGAGACAGACTTATCATGACAGCAGGCAGGGGAGAGCAAGTCAGAGGGAAGGGGAGACTCCTTTATCTAGAAATACAAATATGTATCCCAAATATATTGTAACTGCTAGATGATCTTTTTTGCAAAACATGTTTGATACATATGCTGTGGCATTATCCCAACCTTCAGAGATGATGGGCAAAAATTAAGTAAACTCAGTCATCTGTATTTTCCACAGATGTGCAATTCACACCAGACGTGGTTAGTTTAAGTCAAGGAGACATATCTGATAGATGGATAAGATTAGCCGTGATGAGAGTTCTTAGTATGTCTAGGAAATTTTTAACTAAAAGCTGGAAAAATGCCTGTGTATGAAGCGTCGTGGGATTCATGGTTGGACAGAGCCTAAGGGACCTGTCAGTAAGGCTAGATCAGGGACCTGCAGTAATGAAGGGCAGCATGGTACTACCAAGGACAACATCTGCAAGGAGTGTTTGCAAATTTAGATTGTGAGCCCTATGTGCACAGTGACTGATGATGCTGTTACAGCGCTGCAGAATAGGATGGCGCCAAGAACAAGGATAAAAGTACCCCATAGGTGATCTTTGATACCCCAAGGGTGACGATGTCCTATCCAAGAAAGGCTAAAGTAGTGCAGAGCTGGAGTAGTCCATTCTACTGCTCACAGTCATTGCATATACTGTACAGATTCAGGGCCACGGTCATTTTAGCTGGAGGACTCCTTTACATTAGAAACAAAACCTCACCCAATTATAAACAACTACCTCTATATAAATACCCATGAATAAGAAGACATGCCCACGCTGCTGCTGAGAAGGATTTGACCTTGTCAGATTTTAGACTTTCTTCCAATATTGGCTCTGAATGAAGATCTCAGGTCACCCAGGCCCGGAGCGAAGGCTTGTGAGGTCTATGGTATTCTGCATAAAGTTAGCAAAGGAAAGAGGAAAAACTTTTACGGCTGATTCCAGAATGGAACATTTATTGCATATATCCATTAGGATATATCTAGGGAACATCTACAGGATTCAGCAGATATCAGGTAATTGATTGAAACTTAGGAAACTTAAAATGGAGGATAAACCCTGTCTACCAATAGTCTATTTCCTAGGTTCTTAAAGGAACGCTAAACGTTGGAATGAATGGTAAAAGTAAACAAGAAATATAGGTCTATTTGTCAGTCTGCATGATCCGGACACAGTCTTATGGGAATCCGCTGAGAACATAGGGGTTAATCTCCTACTGATCTCTTCCAATTTCAGCTGGAGTTTATGACCGGACTGGGTTTTTTTGGTACATGCAGTTTTGTAAGATTTAATTTTATAATATCTAGGAAAATGGAAACAAAGAAGGAGGGGGAGCATGTCTATTTTTCATGTTTTTTATAGCTCAAAAAACTACTAAAAATGTTTTAAAAATAGCTTTGTGTCACAGAGGATGAGACTAGAATCTGCGATGTGGAAGCTGCGGACTCTGCAAGGTACAGGTACATCCTTACAGTTAGATAGCTGCAGCCTGGATATATATACTCAGTGGGTGGTCAGCAACTGGTTAATGTGTGATATTTATAGGGTCATGTCATGTCTATAGAGGGTACTTTGGCTATGCATAGGCATTGAATGGACAGTGCAGTGTATGACCCTAGCCTTGACTGAGGTTCCTTGGGCCACCATATACAATGATTTTGGGGGCCCACTCTCCAACATCCCCAGGACATAGACCACAGGAACCTTCACATTTGGGTCTTCTGCTGTTCTATTATTATGATAGAGCCTGAGCCCATCGGAGGATCCTCTGCTACTCTGGTGGGCCAGTCCGACGCTGCTTGCCTTTGGGATACCTTGATGGAATCTGAGTCAGATGGGACTTAGGAACGTTGGGGATCATTGGTCTACTCTATGTAATACGCCATATGGTTTCCAGTTGTGATGTTACTGTATGATATTATATTACATGACTCAACCCTCGCTGGTTGTAATGATATTTGGCTTAACAATCAATGATAAACATATAATGTGAGATATGGCTGTAATGTGTCCCAGATTCCAGGAACATTTCTGGGTAATATTATAGAAAATCATTATAATACAGTCTTCTTTATGTGTGAACATATCTTACAAATGGACAGTAACCGTCTCGCTGTCAGCGCACAACCCCCTATAGACACATCCTGCATTATTACACTAAGAAGAGCCGAGAACATCCCAAAGTCATAAAACTGGCCATAAAAACTCAGATTAACCCTTACTGAAATGCAATATATTCATTTTCTCTATGTAACACAGTATGATCTATATCCTGTCCCTTTAATGCATAGTTGTCAATAGTGGGTGGGAGGGGGTGAGGTCATCCATAAAGGGGCAGAGTTTGGGTAAAATGATCCCCCAAAGTGGGCAGTTTGAGGGCATTTCTGGGCGTGAAAGGGGTGTTCTCAGTTGGGTTGTGGGTGGGCCGGGGGGAGAGACAAAGTTCTCTTGTAATCTTGTTGGCTTTAATGGAGAAACCGTGTTCCTGCTCACGAACCACAAGCGATGGACAACCAATGGCTGATCCTGACGTCTCCCACGAGAATGTTTTGCAAACTGCCCTGTTGGTTAAACACTATTTAATTTTTCAGCCACAAATACGAAAACATTGAAATATATATCGCCGGCTGTTTACAAGAGTAAAACGCCGGGCGTATCAAGAAGAGGATTGCGGCTATGGGACCGCGGCCTCCTAAGTACCTTTAGGACATCTGAGAGATTGCTTTTTCCTGCAATTTAGTGTTATGTGATACAACTCATCGCCAAAATGCATGCATTTCACTGAACGCTTATTGATTTCGGAAAGAGGTAATTTCAGTTGACATTACCCTGATTGAAGACTATTGATCGGGTCGGGGCATTTACTCTGGAGGAATAACACAGTTAAAAATGAATTAGGTGAATAAAGAGCTGATACAATCCTCAAGTTCGGACCCCAATCTACGTCTACGGTATATATCACTCCTATGAATTATAGAGATGTAGACGTCAGTATCACAATACAATGTAATCGGGTTATGGCAGAACTCCACTCTCACTAATTTTTTCTGCCCAAGTAAATTTCCTGACTTTATAGACATGAGGACGTTTGGATCGATGCTGTTTATTGGGTTTATTCACAAATCAGGTTTCTCGGCAGATCTAAGCCTGGCCATACAAATTGGGTCATTTAATGGTGCGGACAGATGAGGTGAGAGCTCAGATGTGCATAATGGGATTTAATCATTGTCATCATGAGACACATTATTTATTTTATTCATTGCCCAATTTGTAAGCAGAGTCTCCACGAAGGGTTTAGATGGAAATGGTGTAATACTTCGTTTCCCCTGTGGAGGAGCTGCAGGGAGATTGAACACTGCACAGATTCCAGAGGAATGTTGGAACACCCGAACAATACCAACAATGGTAGAATTCCAAAGAAGGAAGGATCATCTTAAAGGGATTGTTCAAGAATAATTATTTTATGGACTATATTTATGATAGGTCATTAAACACGAGTACACCTGGTCTGTGTACTATACAGCAGTATCGGTGACTAGCCACTGTTTGGGGCATGGAGCCAAAGGCTTCCGGCAACGTACACCGAACAATGGATTAGTTTAGTGACTTGCTGTCGGCCCCCACCGATCAGATATTTCTAGCCTCTCCTATCTTTGCAGCCTTTTTCACTTAAAAGGAATTTATCACAATTTTTAAAATCTATTTATTAAAAACTATTCTAACCTGTTTTTATTTTTAGATTGTAGATTTTTTTATTCTCTTTCCTAGAAATTATTATGGGGGCGGCCATCTTGTCTGAGCTTCTCCTCTGTTCTGTTAACAGCATTTAGTGATCTGCTTTACAGCACAGTCATGGCCATAGGCAGTAATAGACTGGAGTTAACTCATTGAGGTCTAAGGGAGAGTTTTCTAGGCATGCTCAGTGCAGAGAGGGGGAGGAGATAAGCTGTGACATCATCTATTGTCAGTAGTGATGTAAAGATGAGCCAGTGGTGTTATCTGTAGAGGTGTTATCTTCTAGAGTACTCCTGTGTGTTGACTGCTGCAAAGGAACCTCTACAGAATTGGGAAGTGACAGTATTACTGGGCTTAGGTGCCTTATTTCCCCTGTGAACAAAAGAACTGGGCATGTTGAAATCCAACATGTCCCCTTTACTAGTACCCACGCTGTATAAAGACCTCATTACTGGCCTCACACAGTATAACGCCCCCTTCCTGGCCCTGACATAGTATAACGCCCCCTTTACTGATGTCCATACCATATAACACTCCTATTAAAGGCCCCCACACAGTATAATGCCCCATTCACTGGCCCCTACATGGTATAACGCCGCCTTATTGGACCCTGTACAGTTTGCTGCCTCCTATACTGGCCTTCACATAACACATTCCCCCTTTACTGGCTCCTTTACACAGTATATGCCCCTTTTACAGGCCCCCATAGAGTAAGGGCCCCCTGATAATGACTTTAGGCCACTACCTGCTGGATTACTCCAGTGGGTAACAGCCGCTATTTACTTACCGATCTCCACTTTTTCTCATGGTCGACACGAGCCCCATAACAGCTGCTATGGCAGTAAATCCGCCACTGCAACTACTTTGTATTGGAGCTTCCCTATTACAGGTGTTGGGGAAAAGAACAACCAGGCTGATGGATTTCACCATGCCCTGTCCTATGTGATCAGGTGAAGTAAGCCTCCATCAGAAGAATACATGCTCGGGGGAGCTGAGTATGCATGTGTATGGGAAGGCTAGGGGATTGGGAGGAGAAGCTGTCAGCTGCCAAAAACGTATGGCCAGCTTTAGATTAGTTGCATTACTTTAATGATATTGAACAGCTCACTGTAAATATCGGTGTCCTTAAAGACTGAGGAGCTACAAGAGCTGTCTATTCCAATGAAGAGCACCAGAATGGAGGTTTAGCTAAAAGACTCCTTGAGGATTATTGGGGCAGAAAAAAAGATTCGACCAGATTCATGTTTGGGAAGACGGTGATTGTCAAGATGTCCCTCCGAGTGTTCTCTTAGGGTGAGAGAATTAGGGACATTCCTAAAATTTTGTTAGCTCTGATCCCCCACCCCAACTGTCCCTGCATTTTCCATATAAAGTTTCAGGCAAGAGTGGAAAAAAAATGCTGCAAAGTAAGAATGCTTTCAGTATTGGAAGGGTTAATGGCTTATTTTTGTCAATTAACAAAATCCCATCAATATTTGGTGTGACCTTTGCCCTTTGGAGGAGGAGTCCTGGAAGTGATGATCCGGCCCCCACAGATATAGCCCTGATCTCATCATCCTCCAGTCTGTCTGGGATGACATGAAGAGACAGACGGATTGGAGCAAGCAACATCCACAGAAGATCTGTGCTTAGTTCTCCAAGATGGCGGCGGGAACAACCTCCCTGCCCAGTTCTGCCAAAAACTGTCTGCAAGTACCGAGAAGAACTGATGGAAGGCAAAGGGCAAAGGTCACACCAAATAGTGATGGGATTTACATTTCTCTTCATTCCCTTCCTTTTGCTTATTGATACATAGATAACTAGATAGTTACGACAAGACATATCTCCATCTACAGCCCACTCACCGGCATGGAGCAGGATGGTAAGAGCTCCTTCTCTTCTGTAACTATTCCTAACCATCTGAAGTAGTTTTGGGTCTTTTCTCTGCGTTGCCCTTGGCTCTACATATGTTCAGTGTGAAGCCGTATGAGGTTGCTCCAATTCTGCCATCAGTATTTTTAGCATATTTGGCTGTAGCTGAAAAATGACATCCCCGACTGCGCTAAATTTAGGTGGGAGAGGTCCTGCTCCTGTCCTATAGTTTCCTGAACGTTCAGTTCCTGTGTTTTAGGAGACAGTACCCCGGTATGGTCCTCTCCCTGGATGGATGTTCGGACACATAACAAGGGGCATTTCTAGACAAGGCTCCTGCGTTCGATGAGTTCATTCCCTTATATTCAGCCTTGCGCTATTTTTACATTTGTATATCCACCATCCTACTGTACGGCAGATGTTATGCAGAAATGCAAGGACACAATACATTGTAGACGGGTGCAAATGACTCTATTAAAGGGCGTGACATCACTCAATGTTACATAAATGTCCACATTTCAATGCCACATAGTTTTCAGCTTAATATTAATGCATTTATTAAAACATCCTACTTGCCTCCAAATCCCACCACCCAACACCAGCCCCTGAGCAGTAGTAATAGTTGTCTGCTCACAGTGTCTTTCCTTATCCTGCTTTCACCTTCTTCAGTATGTCATATGATCTTAATGTGACCATTTTTTTCTAGCATGGGTTACTGTGTAACCAGGAAGTCTCTATCTACAGCCAGTAGACACTATTATGAACTACCATGTGACCTCAGATTCTTCTGCCCTTGTCCTTCTGCTCTACCTCTTCTGTCAAAATGTCTCCTTTGCTCAGTATAATCTTCTCCTATGGCCCCCCTCTCTCACACTCAAGTCAACATGCCTTCCTTGGTTTCCATTACCACTCCCATTATGCTCCAATAATAAGTCGCCTTCTCTTCACCACTCGTTGGTTTTCTTACCTAGTTCTTATATAATGTCGCACATTTGGTCACCCCCGCTAATCCTGCGGCTGATAAAACTACAACTTAATTATGTGTTTACTCCAAACACAACTGTAATGGACCAGATGGTTAGATCACATTTATGGTTTGTGCAAAGAGAGAAATGATTATTACAATTCCTTATATAAAGTTTATTTCACTGCAGGATTTAAAGGGGAACTCACCTTAAAGAAGTTGTATGAGAGTAGAAGAACATGGCAGCTTTCTTCCAAAATAGCGCCACTCTTGTCCATAGGCAGTGTCTGGTATTGCAGCTCGGCTCACTGTAGCAGTGTCCATCAGGGGTCCTTGGTGAGGTCATATATGAATATGGTACTTTTATAGGGGCATTATGGCGGATACTATTGTAGGACCACTGTTAGGCTTAGTTCACACAGCAGATTATGCATCGGGAACCTACTATAGAAAGATTTGCTTTCACTTCAATAGGAGCTTTGGGCAGAATTCACCTGAAAATTGAGCAAGGCGCCAAAATGAAGCATCTGCCACCCATTGAAATGAATGGAAGGCAGAATTTCTTTGGCAGATTCCACCATGAAAATTTCGCAGTGTGAACTTAGCCTTATCAGGACACTTTGGCTGGCAATGTAAAGAGAGAATGTTACAAGGGCTGGTGCGGTTATTGGGGTCCTGTTATGGTGCTAGCTCTATAAAGAGACAATGTGACTGTCATTGTTATGGGGACACTGTTATGAGGACACTGTTATAGGGACACTGTTATGGGGACACTGTTATGGGGACACTGTGGCTAGCACTATAAAGGGAGATAAGGACTGGTATTGTTATAGAAGCAGAGACTGGTGCTGTTATGGGGACATTGTTATGGGGACCCTTTGATGGGACTCTTCAGTATCAAACCAGATACACTTTTTATTTATATATTTTTAGTTATGCTTACTTGTATAGCGCCATCTTATTCCGCAGCGCTTTACCGCTACGCAGGGAGTTCAAACAAAAAAGTACTTAACTATACAGTAAATCACAAAAATCTGCATTTTTATGTCTCCTCTATTTGAGGGCCTGGTAAAGGTTAAGTGGTGTTTGGCCGCTTTCTGCTGAAGGTCAGGGATGTGACATGCTTACATGCAGAATTAATGGTTCACATGTAAGTCAGATTGGGTGGCCGCCATCTGCCGCGGTTATCAGAACTAGACATACTGCAGATAATTAGAATTTTTAAGCATTTTGTGGTCTTATCATAAAAAACCATGCATTGCATTCCAAATCTGTCATTTCTTCCCGTCAATCTCCATTTGAAAGACGTTTCCTAGGAATAAATATGGATAATCCCTTCCGTCCAGTAGTTGGAAACCTAAATCTTGTATACTCTACTGCCACCACCTGGAGAGACTGAGAAATGCACATCTACAGTGAATTAAGAGGGGATGCCGTGTGCTCCCCAATATCTACCTGGGGTGTCCTGTCCTGTATACATAAAGCTTGGTTTCAGCAGATCCAATCCGTATTGCAGAATGGGGAGAAGATGTGACCCGTTCTGACCCTGGGCTATGGCTTCCTGCCCTACATAAATATGATTATTATATCCTGGGGCACAGGGGTAACATGAAGCTCCTGGGCCCCAGTGCAAAATCTGTACCAGGTCCCCCAGTTATAATGTATTGTATATAGTAATGTTCTCCTTATATTGGGAAGAGACACCTTATGAGCCCCCTAAGTCTCCTGGGTCCGGTGCTACTGCATCCTCTGCACCCCCTCAATTGTTGCCCCTCTTTTGGGGTCTCTTCAGGTCCCAGAGTATAATAACTGGAGGCCAGGAAAGGTGTGACCCCCCCATATGAGCACCAATCACAGGCCTCAGCAGTGACCTAGGATCTGGAGAAGGTGACAACCTGCGTAGGAGACCAGAATGCCAGAAGATACCA
Organism: Leptodactylus fallax; assembly: GCA_947044405.1. Taxonomy (NCBI): domain Eukaryota; kingdom Metazoa; phylum Chordata; class Amphibia; order Anura; family Leptodactylidae; genus Leptodactylus; species Leptodactylus fallax. Next base: position 68,630 of record CAMRHE010000053.1, read on the forward strand.
GGAAGGTGCAAGGCGAACCCCTAATATTTTGGGTTTGAGATAACCCGAAATGTTTGGAAAATTCCTGATTCCCGGCTCATTTGCCCATTATCTAGCCTATGGGTTGGTCATACACTTTTAGAGTTAGTTGTGCCATTAAAGGAGATGTCTACTCTGGACAATTTCACCACAATAAACTCTTATAATCCATAGCGAAGGCCAGAGGCCAGTGTTCAATATCCCTGCAGCGCCCCCCACAGGATAATTGAAGTATTGCACAGTTCCCACTGCAATGGATACGCCGTCCATATAAATCACAAAGATGCCGGGTCCTGCAGCGTGAGCGACGCTCTTCGTAGCCACTCTTTACTCTGACTAAAAAGGGCCCTGAAATGGGAACCCCCTACTCTATTAAAGGAGTTATCCACATTCTAATATTGATGGTCTATCAATATTAAATTTGAGGGGGCCTAGGATAGGCCATCAATATTATCTCTGTGTGGGTCTGACAGCTGGGACCTGCGTAGATCAGCTGTCCCAGGGCAGCTCAATCACTGTACAATGTATAGTGGTGGGTTTAGGTACTGCGAGCCCTGCCCCATAGACTTCAATGGAAATTTTACCAGGAGCTGTGCTGTACTGGGACAGCTGATCAGCGAGGGTCCTGGGTGTCAGACATATACAGATCTAATATTGATGGCTTCTTCTAAGGACCCGACATCAGTAGTAGAAAGTGGTTAACCCCTTTATCTCCCTAAATAGGAATCCTGTAAAGTTATTACATCCGTTCAGTAGGGTTAGCGAGACCCCCCTCTATGTACCCTAATCCCAATTAACATGGAGGTATAAGGAGTTCACCTGGAGCTTCTTCACTTCTCCTTAGACAGCTACTTTCTATAGAACCTTCTTCCTTTCTTCTTGTAAGATAAGAGCTGAGACTTCCAATGTGATGAGGAATCCTTGTGTATATTTTTTGCATACGTTGCGCTTCGATTAATTCCTTTGATTTACATTTGAGATATCCTTGTCACCGTTAAGAAAAGCCGCTCATTTACGGCGATTTATCCATCATCCTTGTAATGATGGGATCCCCGGGGACAGAGAATACATCTCCGCTCCTAGGGATCAGATAAAACAGTGGGATGTGTTCATACCGAGGCAGAATAATGAAAGAAATGGAAATGTTACAAGACAAATGTCATGAAACGCGCGGGGAAGATGGGCCAGGAACGGAGAATCTGACTCACACAATGTTCTTTGTCGCTGACTCTTCATGGATTCTTCTCCTTTTTATCCTAAATGAGATTTTGCGGTGTCGGATTGATACGGATCACTCAGCGCCCCCATCATCGGCTGAGATGGCTTTGACAAATTTGCATTTTATGAATGAGAAGAAAAGAAATGTTTGATATGAAAAGGTTAAATTGGGGCTGAAATTGTAAATGTCAGCTTTCCTTGAATCTGTAAGTGTCTGGGAGAAAGCATGAAGGATATTACAGGAAAGGTTATGCCACCTAGTCCAAAAGACTCTCACAATAGGGAACGTATCAGACAGTTTGGAGTTTAAAGGAACTCTTGGTCTTTGGACAATCTTTATTTCACTTGAAGAGTCCCTTGACAATAAGCTGATATTAAATTGTCCTGTGATCCTTAGTGATCAACTGTAATGTGTGATTAAAAAGGTCTTCAATTTCTCTTTAGCGCCACCACTGGGGAAATGAAGTATTGCTCAATTCCTATTGAAATATTCTATATATGTAATGTATGGATGTGTCGGGGCTTCAGAGAAAGACATTCTTTGTAGCCACCCTGTGCCCTGGATTCTGAATGGGGGACCCTCCTGTATTAAAGGGGTGGTCTGGGATTAAAAACAAAATGGACTGTGGGTAGGAAATTGTATAAAATAGCTAAAGAAAACCTTTCACCACCTCCACTAACTCCAACTATTCATTGGGCTCCACGGATTCCGATGTAGTTGTAATTTTTCGTCTCTAGCCACACCGTTCCTGAGCAATCGGTAGTTTTTGTAGCTAATATGCTAATGATGCTCTCTTTTGTCAAGTGGGTGGTCTCAGACTATCTGGACCACCCACCTAACTAATATTTTGGGTGTTGAAACTAACATCTCAGGAACGGCATAGGCTAAAGAAAAAATCACAACTACATTGGAATCAGTGGTGTCTATTGAAGCATGCAAAGAGTTGGAGTTGGTGGAGGTTAGCTGTTGTTAAAGGGACGTTACCATCTTGACATTTATGGTTAACCACAAGAAGCCTCAGCTGTTTTTGGAAGTCCGTTATAAGTAACTGAAGACAACTGCTCATATGTAACCCTCTTTTATTCAAATGAAGCCCTATTCTCGAGAAAGACGAGGGTCCCAGAGGAGGAATCAACATCTTTCAGATGTTTATAGCATGTCCCATGTATATCCCATAAATGCTGAGATGGGAATACCCCTTTAAATGCCCTGCAGCTCCACCATTTTGGTGGTCCTGCAGCACCGGACAAAACCCCTTAAAGCAATGTTATCTAATAGAGTATATAAACATAGGTTTTCTAAACTGAACAGCCCCTTAAACCCCTATGTGATCCATCCAAAGCAGTTGTTCCCTTCGTGGTTTGATAGAAGGGGCGATGCATCAGATGTCTCTACCCTGCACCCACATACTGCCCTCTTTCCTGTTTCCCTGAAGCACTGAGTGAGAACCTGCAGCTACATCCCCCTCCTCCCCCTCTTCTCTGTCTATTTACAGTTTTACACTAGATGGATTACACTGGTGCCTGAGGAGGTTTTTGAGCACAGACAGACTGACCTCTGCTGGAGAAAAGTGGAACTGAACTATTGGCCGTTCTTTCATAATGATCATTCGGATAACCACATTTTCATAAATAATGACAGGTGTAATTTTATTAATATTTTCATTTCTCTGTATGAAATGTACAACTATTCATGAACCGTTTAAGACTGTGACTATGTCCCTAACACAGAATGGCTGTTTTATATCTATGTAGGGAGCCTAGGAAACGTCTTCATCATCGTCATCAATATGGCTATACTGAAGCCGAGGCAGTGAAGACTGTAAGAAGCCATTTTAAGTAGAAGAAATATGATGTAAGTATTATTTAGATCTTGTGACTGACTACTCGTACATCTCTCGTCTTGAGATCTCCACGGATGAAATATTGATGTCATTGAGAATCTGCACTTTGGTTATGGCAGAAAACTGCTTCATGCGGTGTCGGTACTGGATGATCTTACTGTCATCTACGAAAACCTGGAAATTCTCTCTGTCTGAGTAAATTTCAATCTAAAATTAAAAAAAATATGATGGAAATTGGTGTGAAATCAACCCAAATATTACAACTAGGTCATAATAGTCAATACTATAAGCAGTAATACAGATAGACATTACTAGTCAACACTAAAATGAGTAATATAAATATAACAAGCCCTGGTGAATCCGACTCTCTTTCCTACTTGGCGGTGAGAACCTGTGCAAGACTCTTCAGGAGGAACTTAGGGACTGTCTCTGGCGGGGGAATGGCTTAAAGGGAGTCTGTAACCAGAACCAGCATATCACCCCAGCCCTGCAGATAGATAGGTTAGTGTCACCAGACCCAGCATATCACCTCAGTCCTGCAGATAGATAGGTTAGTGTCACCAGACCCAGCATATCACCCCAGTCCTGCAGATAGATAGGTTAGTGTCACCAGATCCAGCATATCACCCCAGCCCTGCAGATAGATAGGTTAGTGTCACCAGACCCAGCATATCACCCCAGTCCTGCAGATAGATAGGTTAGTGTCACCAGTACCAGCATATCACCCCAGCCCTGCAGATAGATAGGTTACTGTCACCAGAACCAGTATATCACCCCAGCCCTGCAGATAGATAGGTTAGTGTCACCAGAACCAGCATATCACCCCAGCCTTGCAGATAGATAGGTTAGTGTCACCAGAGCCAGCATATCACCCCAGCCTTGCAGATAGATAGGTTAGTGTCACCAGAACCAGCATATCACCCCAGCCCTGCAGATAGATAGGTTAGTGTCACCAGAACCAGCATATCACCCCAGCCCTGCAGATAGATAGGTTAGTGTCACCAGACCCAGCATATCACCCCAGCCCTGCAGATAGATAGGTTAGTGTCACCAGAACCAGCATATCACCCCAGCCTTGCAGATAGATAGGTTAGTATCACCAGAGCCAGCATATCACCCCAGCCTTGCAGATAGATAGGTTAGTGTCACCAGAACCAGCATATCACCCCAGCCCTGCAGATAGATAGGTTACTGTCACCAGAACCAGCATATCACCCCAGCCCTGCAGATAGATAGGTTAGTGTCACCAGACCCAGCATATCACCCCAGCCCTGCAGATAGATAGGTTAGTGTCACCAGAACCAGCATATCACCCCAGCCCTGCAGATAGATAGGTTAGTGTCACCAGAACCAGCATATCACCCCAGCCTTGCAGATAGATAGGTTAGTGTCACCAGAGCCAGCATATCACCCCAGCCTTGCAGATAGATAGGTTAGTGTCACCAGAACCAGCATATCACCCCAGCCCTGCAGATAGATAGGTTACTGTCACCAGAACCAGCATATCACCCCAGCCCTGCAGATAGATAGGTTAGTGTCACCAGACCCAGCATATCACCCCAGCCCTGCAGATAGATAGGTTAGTGTCACCAGAACCAGCATATCACCCCAGCCTTGCAGATAGATAGGTTAGTGTCACCAGAGCCAGCATATCACCCCAGCCTTGCAGATAGATAGGTTAGTGTCACCAGATCCAGCATATCACCTCAGCTCTGCAGATAGATAGGTTAGTGTCACCAGAACCAGCATATCACCCCAGCCCAGCAGATAGATAGGCTAAGGTCACCTGAATCAAATGGTGTTTTCCCCTTGTAAATTGCTGTTTCTGTTGCCGAGAGATCACCTTTTTTGTCTATATGCAAAGGAGCTCTTTGGGTGCTACCATTGCTACAAAGAGGTAAGCAGCAATACTCTTGTTGCTCCAAAGAAGTCATTTACATATTGACAAAAACAGTGATATCTCAGCAATGGAGGCAGCAAACACCATTTGATTTAGTTGACCTAACTTATCTATCTGGGGTGATATGTTGGTCTGGTGACAGACTCCCTTTAAGCAAAAGAGTGTTCCTGAGCTTGGGGGCAGAGGAATGTAAATGTTGGAAGGTACCCACATAAATATGTATACAGCAGATACAATAGATACATGTTCATTCGTTTACGCGCATCAAGATCATTCAGGCATTTCGACAGCCCCTCCAATATCTGCAGACAGATAGACTCAGATATGCTACATACAGTCTCTACACATTGGCTAGGCCTCTGTTCTCTACAACACAGCTTTATGTCTCATATTGTTAAAGGCAAGTAGGAGAAGGACCAGTCTACAGTGCTTGTGCGCAGGCATTGCGCCCCCTAGTGCTGGGCATGCAACCAAAGGACATGTCTGGTGCCAGCACTATCAATGCCAAAGGATATACCATAGGCTCACGTAAATCTTATTTTACCTGGAAAGGATCATTCGCTTCCATGGGAAAAGAATCAGTGCGTTCTTCTTGTCCCCAGTGGCTTGACAAGAATGAATTACAGACAATGCTGCCCTCAGAAAAACGAGGATTAAAATGGAAAGCAATCTGGTCTCCGGAGTCACTAAGGAAGTTGATTTCAAAGCTGTTTATGAAGGAAACACAAGTAAAATTGTACATTAAGAGGTTGTGGTGTCATTATATCTATTACAGTATCCCCCCAAAGAGCAAGCAACTACCTTCAAAACAAATTTCTTTGGCTATAGTAGGTATTTTGTGACATAAAATACATTTGCAGTTGGTTTTATTAATATTAATGTCCTACTGTTTAATTCTGTCTTCAATTCATGCATAAGTATTTCTATATACCGCAAGCTGCTCTGTTCAGTTCTGTGCAAAATCAGTAACAGAAGCTTCCTGATGGGTTAGATTGTAGCCAGCTCTAGCACAATGTAGGGGGAAGATGGCCCAAATAGCTTACAGCACGTGGGGGGAGATCGTCTACAGCAGCTCAGTGTATAGTGTATGGAGAAGATCATCTACAGCAGCTCAGTGTATAGTGTAGGGGGAAGATCATCTACAACAGCTCATAGTACAGTATATGGAGAAGATCATCTACCGTAGCTCAGTGTATAGTGTAGGGGGAAGATCATCTACAACAGCTCATAGTACAGTGTATAGTGTAGGGGGAAGATCATCTACAGCAGCTCAGTGTATAGTGTATGGAGAAGATCATCTACAGCAGCTCAGTGTATAGTGTAGGGGGAAGATCATCTACAACAGCTCATAGTACAGTATATGGAGAAGATCATCTACAGCAGCTCAGTGTATAGTGTAGAGGGGGGAGATCATCTACAACAGCTCATAGTACAGTATATGGGGAAGATTATCTACAGCAGCTCAGTGTATAGTGTAGGGGGAAGATCATCTACAACAGCTCATAGTACAGTATATGGAGAAGATCATCTACCGTAGTTCAGTGTATAGTGTAGGGGGAAGATCATCTACAACAGCTCATAGTACAGTGTATAGTGTAGGGGGAAGATCATCTACAGCAGCTCAGTGTATAGTGTAGGGGGAAGATCATCTACAACAGCTCATAGTCCAGTGTATAGTGTATGGAGAAGATCATCTACAAAACCTCATAGTACAGTATATGGAGAAGATCATCTACCGCAGCTCAGTGTATAGTGTATAGTGTATGGAGAAGATCATCTACAAAACCTCATAGTACAGTATATGGAGAAGATCATCTACCGCAGCTCAGTGTATAGTGCAGGGGGAAGATCATCTACAACAGCTCATAGTCCAGTGTATAGTGTATGGAGAAGATCATCTACAAAACCTCATAGTACAGTATATGGAGAAGATCATCTACCGCAGCTCAGTGTATAGTGTAGGGGGAAGATCATCTACAACATATCATAGTACAGTGTATAGTATAGGGGGAAGATCATCTACCGCAGCTCAGTGTATAGTGTAGGGGGAAGATCATCTACAACAGCTCATAGTACAGTGTATAGTATAGGGGGAAGATCATCTACAACAGCTCAGTGTAAAGTGTGGGGGGAAGATCATCTACAACAGCTCATAATATAGTGTAGTGGGAGATCATCTACAACAGCTCATAGTACAGTGTATAGTATAGGGGGAAGATCATCTACAACAGCTCAGTGTAAAGTGTGGGGGGAAGATCATCTACAACAGCTCATAGTATAGTGTAGTGGGAGATCATCTACAGGAGATCACTGTATAGTGTAGGGGACGGATCATCTATAGCAGCTCATAATACAATGTAGGAGATAGATCATTTACAGCAGCTTACAGTACTTTATAAGGGGACGATCATCTACAGCAGCTCAAGGTATAGTGTTGGGGGGAAGATCATCTAGAGAAGCTCCTAGTAGAGTGTAGGGGGAAGTTCATCTACAGTAGCTTACTATATAGTGTAGGAGGAAGATTATATATAACAACTCAAAGTATAGTTAGAGAGAAGATCATCTACAGCAGGTCATAGTATAATATAGGGGGAAAATCATCTACAGAAGCTTACAGTACAGTTTAGGAGGAAGATCATATACAGAAGCTCAAAGTATAGTGCAGGGAAAGATCATCTAGAGCAAATCATACAATAATATAGGGGGAAGATCATCTACAGCAGCTCAAAGTACTGTGTAGGGTGACCGTGTGAAACGTTCTTACTCATTCTCAGTGGAACTCGTCTCTCCCTTTACTATTAGACTCCATCCAGGACACAATCCATGTGGACAGGATGCTTCAAACTATGGAGAAAGGAAAGTTAGAAAATCAAAACTATCCCCTGGTGCCGCCATTCTACTATTTCCCATTTACAAGATGCAGTCATCATCAACTTGCCCACAGCGCCATGTCATTGACACACGGTTCAGAGTAGAAGAAGCTGATAGGTCTCTGACACAAGAGCTGGACAGAGAAGGGTCATAGGCATGACTAGGCAAGTGCATGGACCTGGTTTGGTACCAGAAGAAATCCCTTTGTGTCTGTGTTTTGCATTAGTTGGCACTGTCTGTGTCTCCATATAGGTTTTTCATTATACAGTATGCGTTAGAACATCTCATAGATCATATAACTGATCTCTATAATATGGCTTTATAATACCGCCATATGCATTAGGCTTTGTATGCATATGCAGATTATCTTCTTCCTTCTGTGTCTCTAGTGCCACCTAGTGGAGGTAGCTGCCCTACAAGTCAGTGTCTGACCCTTTAACAGGTTCTGTAGCATGACTAAGGTGGCAGCAGAGAGAAAGCCACAAGAGAGCTAATCTGTATCTCCTCCCAGGATACAATGCTGGCCCTATAAGATTCCCTATACCAGCTTTAGTGGCCTACACAAGGAGAAACAGTACCCCGAGACCTTAGCATGTTGACATAATGGTCCGCCAGGGACCTGTGGACAAAAAACAGTCAAATATTGGAAATGAAGATTGTTCCAAAATTGCAAATTTCAATGTCTGTTATTATAGAAGCCACAAAATCCTGAAGTTCTTGCAAACTGGGGAAAGTCAGGAAGTGATGACTTGAGTTATGGAAATTTACAAACTTGGGTCCTAAGGTGAGATCTTTCTATTTTCGGATTTAATATACGCCGCATGAAATTGGTATTAGTACGCTGGGGTTTCTGCACAATCCTTCCTCAGCAGGCCAGTGATACGGTTGATCAGAGAACACAAGGTCTGGAAATGAAGTGCTGGGCAGCCGGGAGCAGATTTTTTTTTCTAATCTGCCACATAGAAATACAGCACCTGTGAACTGCCGCCGCCTCGCTGCCGTCCTACTGACTCAGAAGCATTGAAGTATATAAAATCCACTGTCAGCTCCTGCTCTCTGCCCCTGTGCAGACAAGCAGTGATTTTAACTATGGAAATTTCAGAAATGCAGAAAGATCTGAAGATTTTAGGATCATTTGTTTGCTATCTGCTCTATATTTGGTTGTTGTGACTTAAACCAGAACCCAACATATCACCCCAGCCCTGCAGATAGATAGGTTAGTGTCACCTGAATCAGACAGAGTTTTCCCCTTGTGAATCACGGCCTCCGTTGTCAAGATATCACCGTTTTTTTCAATATACAAATGAGCTCTCTGGAACAATGACAAAGCCCTCGTTAATCCAAAGAGTTAATTTACATAATGGAAAAATGGTGATATATCAGTAACAGAGGCAGCGATTCACAAGAGGAATACACTGTATTATTCAGGTGACACTAACCTATCTATCTGCAGGGCTGGGGTGATATGCTGGTTCTGGTGACACTAACCTATCTATCTGCAGGGCTGGGGTGATATGCTGGGTCTGGTGACACTAACCTATCTATCTGCAGGGCTGGGGTGATATGCTGGGTCTGGTGACACTAACCTATCTATCTGCAGGGCTGGGGTGATATGCTGGTTCTGGTGACACTAACCTATCTATCTGCAGGGCTGGAGTGATATGCTGGTTCTGGTGACACTAACCTATCTATCTGCATGGCTGGGGTGATATGCTGGTTCTGGTGACACTAACCTATCTATCTGCAGGGCTGGGGTGATATGCTGGTTCTGGTGACACTAACCTATCTATATGCAGGGTTGGGGTGATATGCTGGATCTGGTGACACTAACCTATCTATCTGCAGGGCTGGGGTGATATGCTGGTTCTGGTGACACTAACCTATCTATCTGCAGGGCTGGGGTGATATGCTGGGTCTGGTGACACTAACCTATCTATCTGCAGGGCTGGGGTGATATGCTGGGTCTGGTGACACTAACCTATCTATCTGCAGGGCTGGAGTGATATGCTGGGTCTGGTGACACTAACCTATCTATCTGCAGGGCTGGTGTGATATGCTGGGTCTGGTGACACTAACCTATCTATCTGCAGGGCTGGGGTCATATGCTGGTTCTGGTGACAGTAACCTATCTATCTGCAGGGCTGGGGTGATATGCTGGGTCTGGTGACACTAACCTATCTATCTGCAGGGCTGGGGTGATATGCTGGTTCTGGTGACACTAACCTATATATCTGCAGGGCTGGGGTGATATGCTGGGCCTGGTGACACTAACCTATCTATCTGCAGGGCTGGGGTGATATGCTGGTTCAGGTGACACTAACCTATCTATCTGCAGGGCTGGGGTGATATGCTGGGTCTGGTGACACTAACCTATCTATCTGCAGGGCTGGGGTGATACGCTGGTTGTGGTGACACTAACCTATCTATCTGCAGGGCTGGGGTGATATGTTGGTGCTGGTGACACTAACCTATCTATCTGCAGGGCTGGGGTGATATGCTGGGTCTGGTGACACTAACCTATCTATCTGCAGGGCTGGGGTGATATGCTGGTTCTGGTGACACTAACCTATCTATCTGCAGGGCTGGGGTGATATGCTGGTTCTGGTGACACTAACCTATCTATCTGCAGGGCTGGGGTGATATGCTGGTTCTGGTGACAGTAACCTATCTATCTGCAGGGCTGGGGTGATATGCTGGTTCTGGTGACAGTAACCTATCTATCTGCAGGGCTGGGGTGATATGTTGGTGCTGGTGACACTAACCTATCTATCTGCAGGGCTGGGGTGATATACTACAGCCTATAGCTATTTGTTTGGCCAAATGTGCGTGTTTTTCAGTAGGGAAAGAAGAGTGAGCCACTGACACTTCTGGCAGCTTCTTACCTACTGGAGAATCTACTGACTTGGCAGACTTCACTACGTTGTACTACTACACCCAGCCAGCTAATCTCTGCTGTGTCTTAATGTGCTCAGCCAACAGGGCAAGTAGAATGTTGTTCTACTCAAAGCAGAAACTGATTTCTGCGTACTACTATACAGGGACTACTACCCTCATTATGTCACTGTACGTTCTGTGATGGAGAATTTGCCTCTTTACCAAGTCATTTCCACCCAGGTCCTTCTAACATCGCACCCAGCACTTTATTGATTCTATTTATTCACATTTGGACCCTTAAAATCCCAACCAAGGATTAATCCTCAGATTGGAAGTATTTTATAAGGATTCTTACATTTATAGGATTCCAACATTGCATCTACGTATCCAAAACCGTTTTATGGTTTTTACAAATTTTTCCAGTTTATAAAAATATGTTGTTTTTTTCCTGGAAACTGTCAGCAAGTTGCTATTGACAGATCCATAGCTCTTATTTTATACTTTAAGTTCATGATGGTTTCCTGTGGTCAGGAGGCTGTATTTTTTTCTCCTACTAACACTTTAATACCCGCTTTACTAAGAGAGGGCAGTCATATAAATTTAGAAGTAGATCTGTCATCAGCAGCTAACCTGCTTGTTGATAGTTTCCAGATTTCAACTTATTTTCTTTCTAAAAGCATCCTGAAAGTAAGCGAACAGAGCACAGAGATAATGAGAATCTATGACAAAAATGCCATAGTTTGCTAAATCCTAGGTTTGCTTACCTTTAATGCCATCTTCGCCGACGCTCAGCAGATTTGCAGGGCAGACCAAACCGTAGCCCCTCATATACCATCGGGTGCATCAGCCAACCACGTGCTGGAGATTAACATCAACACAATGGTGATTTGTTATGCTGCGATGACGGGCACACCAGACTTTGGGGATAGGACACCTGCACACAATGGCTGATCTCGGTCTGTGCTTGGCTGCCAGTAATTCTGTATGTGACACATTCCTGACCAGACCTGGATTAAGTGATGTCATCTTGTGATTTTAACACCACCAAAACTGCGACCATCAGCATTTAACACAGGGAAACAACATGTCAGACAGTTCTGCTCTCCTGCACAGCCCTGTCCTGTATGTCACTTGTCATTTTGGCATATTCCCTTTTAAAGTGACACCTTGTAATCTTTTTAATCTACAATAAATAGATTAAAAATTCTGAGCTGATCATTTTTTAACATATCTTAATATTGGTTGGAGCTTCAGTTCTCTGAGGCAGAGCTCCAAATCTAAGTAATATTGTAGCTACCTGCAGTCACCACTAGAGGGAGCTTAGGAGTTCACAGCATGCTGTGAAAAATAAGACATTGATAGTAAAAAACTAAATTATCCTATACTTTTAGATAATGTCCATGAACTATTTTTAAAGAAGCAATTGTTTGATAATGAGCCTGTGTAATGTTACTGAATAACTGTATTTTAAAGTTATGTGCTCCCCTCTGGAGCACCGACCTCCTCTCTGCTCTTCACAAAGCACAAAGTGTTTCCTGTAGAACTGGAGGTCAAACTCACAATATAGGTTTATTAGAGCCTCGACCTGACTCCCGTAGATCTGCTTGGATAGCGTGCTCTCCTTTATACAATACCATGTGCATCAGAAGGACAGTGCTCTGGAGGGGAGCATATAACTCACAATATAGGTTTATTAGACACTCGACCTGACTCCCGTAGATCTGCTTGGATATCGTGCCCTCCTTTATACAATACCATGTGCATCAGAAGAACAGTGCTCTGGAGGGGAGCATATAACTCACAATATAGGTTTATTAGAGCCTCGACCTGACTCCCGTAGATCTGCTCGGATAGCGTGCCCTCCTTTATACAATACTCTGTGCATCAGAAGGACAGTGCTCTGTTGGGGAGCATATAACTCACAATATAGGTTTATTAGAGCCTCGACCTGACTCCCATAGATCTGCTTGGATAGCGTGCCCTCCTTTATACAATACTCTGTGCATCAGAAGGACAGTGCTCTGTTGGGGAGCATATAACTCACAATATAGGTTTATTAGACACTCAACCTGACTCCCGTAGGTCCGCTCGGATAGCGTGCCCTCCTTTACACAATACTCTGTGCATCAGAAGGACAGTGCTCTGGAGGGGAGCATATAACTCACAATATAGGTTTATTAGACACTCGACCTGACTCCCGTAGATCTGCTCGGATAGCGTGCCCTCCTTTACACAATACTGTGTGTATCAGAAGGACAGTGCTCTGGAGGGGAGCATATAACTCTCAATATAGGTTTATTAGAGCCTCGACCTGACTCCCGTAGATCTGCTCGGATAGCATGCCCTCCTTTACACAATACTCTGTGCATCAGAAGGACAGTGCTCTGGAAGGGAGCATATAACTACCAATATAGGTTTATTAGAGCCTCGACCTGACTCCCGTAGATCTGCTTGGATAGCATGCCCTCCTTTACACAATACTCTGTGCATCAGAAGAACAGTGCTCTGGAGGGGAGCATATAACTACCAATATAGGTTTATTAGAGCCTCGACCTGACTCCCGTAGATCTGCTCGGATAGCGTGCCCTCCTTTTTACACAATACTGTGTGCATCAGAAGAACAGTGCTCTGGAGGGGAGCATATAACTCACAATAAAGCTGTCAGCAGCAGGAGGCTTATGATGGGTCTAGCTTAGTAGTTTCTGCTCTGTCTGTACTGTTTCCTGATGCTGATGTCCTAGTTATATCCCATGTAAACCAGGAGTGGGAGCGGAGGAGATGAGATAAAATAATAAAGGTGAAGCTTGGCCATCAGATAGATAGTAATAGGTTCCTATTTATGGACCTCATTCTTTTCTCTCATTATGGCTTGTAGGTCGTGCCCTCTTCAATGATTTCTAGGCACGGCGGTGTATTTGTACTTGTGCATGTCGCTGGTTGTGCAGTCCTAATCACTTGAATTGATAAGACTGGCCAATCCCGGCCCTGACGCTACCGTGCTATATCAGTGAGTGTTAACAGGGCAGAAGTCAAGAGATCACTCTTCCTCTCGTCCTCTCTTAGTGTCATTATGACGGAGCAAGGAGGGTGTTTCTTGCGGCCCCCTACACCTGAGGGCAATGTACTGTGTGGGGGCGCTATTGGGGCATTATACTACACCAGTTGGACATTATATTACTAAAGAAAGCATTTAACTGAGTGGGCACACCATGGAGGGGTTTATACTGTGTGTGGGTACTAAGGGTGTGTCATACACTATTATACACTGTATTGGGGCACTAATGGAACATTATGGAGTGTGGGGATGCCAACAGGACATTATAGCATGTGGAAGCAACTATGGGGCATTATACTGTGTGGGGGCACTAATGGGGCATTATACTGTATTGGGGCACTAATGGGGGATTATACTGTATTGGGGCACTAATGGGGCATTATACTGTATTGGGGCACTAATGGGGGATTATACTGTGTGGGGGCACTAATGGGGGATTATACTATATTGGAGCACTAATGGAACATTATGTAGTGTTGGGATGCCAACAGGACATTATACCATGTGGAATCAACTATGGGGCATTATACTGTATTGGGGCACTAATGGGGCATTATACTGTATTGGGGCACTAATGGGGGATTATACTGTGTGGGAGCACTAATTGGGCATTATACTGTATTGGGGCACTAATGGAACATTATGGAGTGTGGGGACACCAACCACATGGAAACGACTATTGAGCATTATACTATGTGGAGGCCACTAAGGGGGCATTATTCTGTGTGGGGGCACTAAGGGGACATTATTCTGTGTGTAGGCAATAATGGCAGGCTCCTTCTTTACTATCTATATAAGCAAATATAATAAAAAATGCAGAATTGGTAGAAAAATAATCACTTTGGGGTCTTTTGAGTCAATGGAATCAACAGCTCAGAAACTGCACATGACATTGTGAATCCCCATCCTGAAATATGTCCTAAGAAGATGTAATGTCAGTGCGATATCCCTGGACACAGGTTACTATTAATAATGAAGGATATGAAGTGTCGCGGAGGTCACCGGCGGCTGTGAAGACGTGACAGCGCCGCACATTGTAACTATCACAACAGGAAATTGGAGGGCGACAAAGTAAATTCAGCAAAACAAATCTAATAATAGAATTACAGGAAGCGGCTGAAGATTTGTGGAAAATCAAAGAAATGCAGAAAACAAGGGGGACGGAGTCAATGTTTGGGACATTTGAGATTCTGCTCTGTAGAAATCCTTCCCCTTGACCCTTTACCCCATAGAGACATCTCCCAAACGCAGCTTAACGCTTCCTGACATTGGCATGTGCTGTCTTTGTTGTATTGAGTCCGAACCAAGATGGAGCCAAATGTCATGGCTATTTTTCCACATGGCAGCTCCGGCAGCTATTTCCTGTGGGCCATGACTAAAGCCCTGTGTAACAAGCGGGATTATGGGATTAAGTCGCCTCTCCTTTTTCTGGTTTGGATTAATGCGCTTTTTGTGCAGTGAATAATGTGGGTGTCGTAGGCCAATGAGTAGGTCACATGACCGCGTCGCCATGTAGTTAATGCCAGTTGTGTCTGGTATTCAAGTGCAGATATCATGTATGGACACAGGATTGTCACTATTTCTTAAAGGGGTTTTCTAGGGCTTTTTCATTGATGACCTGTCCCTGAAGAGTTATGGGGGTCCTACACCCTGGACCCCCACGGATCATCTGTTTGAGGCTGATCACCTGGAGCCCCTTCAAACAGATGACTGTCCGGGCACCCGGGTGTCCGAATCTCACAGATCTCTAGACCATTGCCCTATCCCAAGGATAAGCCATCAATGACTAAGCTTGATCATAATGGTAAACGCCCTCCATCCTACGAGGGGCAATTTTTGCAGAAGTGATCATAAGCTACAGAGGTTCTGTGCTTGCAACGATGATTTTTTTCAGGGCTGAGGCTTTTTTTGGTACAGGATGGGTCATCAGTATCAGATTGGTGGAGGTCCAACACCGAGAATGACCATGAGCACTGCCGTGCAGCGAAGACCCAACCAGCGCTGCGTCCCCTTCATATTCAGGATTGGTGGAGGCCCAGGGGTCAGACCCTATCAGATCATAAAGTGCTGGCAAATCCTAGTGACCTTCCATTACTTTAGGACCTTTAGACCCATGTGTCAGGTCTGCTGCATGGTGTCTGGGTGACATCTCACAGCACAACCATCCATGGCATAAAAACTGCCAAAAATGGCTGATCTTGTGCATTGCTTTCAACCACGATTGACAGGTGCCTGACCCCGGCCTACAAGCTTTGCATTGCAAAGGTAGAAAAACACAGGCGAGCACGCAGCAATAATTGACATGGTGCATGATCAAAAGCCTCAGCGCAGATTTGTTTCATCCCCATCTACCACACTCCTACTATACTTTGCGATGGGTTAACCACTAGCGATTTCGCAGCTGACAATCCACTTTGCCTACGCAACGTGTCACCTGCCTTATGGCTGAAGACAAGACACACAGTGAGGTTTTATTGCTTTTCCTTTTACAGATTTTGCTGCTGCTTTTTTAGTGAAAGTCAGGAATGGCATCAAAAGGAATAGGGAATATAAAGGAAGCTCTTATATACTTCTCCTTATATACTTCTTCT
>CAMRHE010000053.1:87500-270000 GCA_947044405.1 Leptodactylus fallax
TACGGCCCCATGTAGGGAAGCTCAGCAAAAAAACACCGTGGAAAAAACTGTGGAGGAAACGCATTGTCTTTATTTCTGCAGCGTTTTTCACTGCAATTTCGCAAAGGTTTCCTCTGCGGACTTTCTGCCCCTATTATACCTATAGGGAAAATGCCAGCGTTCCTGCAGGTATGATTGACAAGCAGCTTTTTCGCTGCAGATTTTTTTATGCAATGTGTGGATGGGATTAGCCAGACTCCCGTTCACTTTACAGGTAATGTAAAACGCTGTGTTTCTGCCACGGCCAAAACGCTGTATTTTTGCAATGTGGGACTCCGGCCTAAAAGGGTTGTGCAGGATTAGACAACATGGCTGCTTTCTTCTTCTCAGGAAGTGACATCACCTCTATGAGGTGACATGACCATGTTGCAGCTCTGTCCTATTAGAATGAACAAAACTGAGATGCAGCATGGTCATGTGATCAACAAACATGATGTCACTTCCTGAGAAGAAGAAAGCAGCCATGTCCTTCACTACCCCTTTGTTGCCCCTGTGGGAGACATTGGAGGACTGTTGGGCTGTGCAGCTGCTCTTCACTATGGCCCACAGGTGGCGCTCCTGCCCTACTATAATTCTGCATTAGAGTTTGCACGGAGGAATTTGAAGCTGATTTCGAGGCAGATTCCGAGTCAATATCAGTGCAAAATTCCGTCCTGCATCCGCCTCCCATTGTAGTCAATGCACCTCATATTTCTATCTGAAAATAACTGGGATTTGGGTCTTTCTAAGTCTGGGTTCACACCTGTGCCTGCTCTCCGCTGGGGGATTCCATTCCCCATTATGCTTTTGTAAGCAGATTAGGTTTCCGTTTGGGGGGTCCCTAAGTGGATCCCCCAAACAGACACCCGAGCACAGGTGTGAACCTAACGTAAGTCTCGAGATCAGGTTTGAGATATTTTCTCGCTGCGCAGACACATAGCGTGGCCCTATAAAGCCTCCGCCTGACATTCCTGTGACTTATATGTGACACGACTGATGAACGACCCCTAAAATATCATAGAGAATAAACATGGCCGGCTCCATAGGCGTGAATGGAAAATCAATGTAACCCCCCCCCCCCCATAAATCTGTCATCAGCCTAGCAAGAGGCGACAAGACAGCGCCATTCACCTTCACACGTTTCCGATCTGACAGACGCTGTGTTCATGTGTCAGCTCTTATCAGCAGTCATAGGACCTGCCAGGAAGCCGGCCATATAGCTTGTGACCAGATATACGTACATACTACATATCTTCCTGTAACACTGTACGCCGGGCGCATTACTACACAGGTGCGCTCTACGACGCCGGATCACAATGGCTTTTCCGTCTATACATAATAAACTTATTTCCCTTCGGTGTTAAAGGTGATTTGTACAGGGAACATCCTGACCGGGTTTTATAGCCTCATTGTCAGTACTGGAGTAAAAAAGCAGAAATTGTATTCAAGATGGATGAGACGTATGCGAGTATAATTCATATGTCTGATGCGTCCATCTCCAGCCTGTGGCCCTCTAATTGTTGTGAAACTACAACTCCCAGCATGTCCTGAAAAATGCAGGTTTAGGGTATATTCACACAGCGGAAAGAGAACAGGAATTTCTCAAATTTCTCTCCACTTCTGCCCCTCCAGCTTTCCAGCCGTTCTGCGGCTGAATCAACTGCAGAATCTGCGGCAAGATACTCACTCTCTTTGTTGATGTTATTATAGTTTGGGGTCTCTTAAAATCGGAGACTATAATAATCGGAGGCCCCGGGAGGTGCAGAAAATTTTAAAAATAAAAGGGTCGCACCCTAACCCTAACCGTTCTCCACCTATATGGTGCTGCATTGAGACATCCGGTCCTCTTTCTGTCTCCGCCATCTTCCAGCCTCTTCTGTGACACCCGCATCCCCTACTTACTACTGAGGCCTGTCATTGGGCCTCGGTGGTCACATAGGGGCCCCATGTCATGACGCATAGCGTCAAACCACCTTGACGTAAGGCCTCAGCAATGACACCGCAGAGGAGACCGGAATACGCCAGGGACACCCAGAAAAGAAGACGTGGCAGAGGATGGGACCTTTTTCTTAAAATTTTTCTGCACCTTCTCTGGGTCTATGATTGAAAGACAAGAATATAATAATGCTTCACGGCATGGGTTCCCGAACCACAAAAATCTCAGATTTGGTTGAACATGAAATTAAAAATAAAAAATAAAATTCATAATGAACCCATTTTTTTATTAACTGTTTCGCTCATCTCTTCTTATAATGCTGCATTGTCCCTCTGTTATTCCTTCTATACATATATGAATACATTGACAGCTGGGGGGGTGTCCTGACTCCCTACATAGTCTGACAGCATCCAATCATTGCTGCCGATGTCAGACTGCATAAGGACACACCCCTTTGACAAAGGGGAGTGGTAACACCTATTTGTCAATGTATTTATGCATTTTCAGGAGGAGTAACAGAGGAACCCACTAAACACTTGATGCTTCACAATTGTTTTTCACTGGGAATGGAAGATTTTGCTTGAATCCTTGGCAATAGTTGACTTTCCTAGGTGGATCCATAATCCTTCTGGCATTTCCTATGTTGCACCTGTTGCCGGGAGAATGTGATATTACATGGCGGCCTTTCAGATACAGAGTCACATAATACATAGCCTGCGCACACTACTGCAAGGAACGCTACTTGTCAGCCACCTCCTTGGTGGTGTCTCTATCCTGACGGGACAATCACTTAAAGGGCTTCTCCATGTGTTGTCCTGGTAGGTGACGACGGCGGGCAATCGCTGGTCATAGTGTGATGTGTCGAACTTACTGATGCCACATGTGGAGACAATATACAGCGCCCATATCTATAGTCTTGTTTCAGCTGGGTCTCCCTAAGCCCCTTACCAAATATCCCAAGGAGCTCTCCATCCATAATGCCTTTCCCATAATACCTTGTATAAGTGGTATTAATGGCGGTCGATTTACACTGCCGAGAGTCCGATACTGCAGGAAATATTCACTTTTTTGACAAATGTGTAATGAACATTCTGAACCTTTATTTTCTTTGCTGTGAGATTTGTTGCTTTTACCAGAACCGCACATAAATTACTGTCATGGCCGCTTATAAGCAGAAAACAAATGTCTTGATTTTGTCGCTTGTTGCCCAAATTGCTTCCATGTGTGTCCGCTCCGAGGTCGTGTTCAGTCTAATGGGTTGCACTCGCTGGTTCCTGTAAGTAATATTTCTTCCGAGTCTCTTCTCAGCCTGAAACTGTCAAAGTCTGTATTCTCTGAGGTCACGCTGAAGATTTTTATGGCATACGGACTTCATTTTGTCATTAGGTTTTTATGATGATGTCATGAGAAAGTGATTCTAAGCCAAACGTGTGTGTCACAATGAAAATTACACAATAAAAGTGCCGTTTTTTTAGAGGGAATGCCACGTGTAGCCTGGGTTTAGGGGTGTTTGTCACAGCAGTGGGCTCCAATCAGTTCTATTATAGGAGCTATCTATCTATCTATCTATCTATCTATCTATCTATCTATCTATCTGTCTATCTATCTATCTATCTATCTAGAGCCCTGCCAGGACCTTCCACCACTACAAAGGTCTTCTGGACCCTTTATTCTATCTATCTATCTATCTATCTATCTATCTATCTATCTATCTATCTATCTCCTATCTATCTATCTATCTATCTATCTATCTATCTATCTCATATCTATCTATGTCTATCTCTTATCTATCTATCTCTTATCTATCTATCTGTCTGTCTGTTTGTCTGTCTGTCTATCTATCCATCTATTTATCTATCTTTATAGAGCCCTGCCGTGACCTTCCACCACTACAAAGCTCTTCTAGTCCCTTCTGGACCCTTTATTCTATCTATCTAGAGCCCTGCCAGGACCTTCCACCACTACAAAGGTCTTCTGGACCCTCTTGTGTGGGTCTGTTCTATACCATCCGGGCTCCGATTAACTCTTTCTTTCTAAATGGCACTTACACAAGCTAACAGGGGCAAAAAGGGGATAGGTGAGGAACTAAGGCAGGACCAATAACATAAATATTTAGGCAGATGATACGGGTTCTAAAACTTCTTATTGTGTCCAACAACTTCCATCTTGTTGTGTGCTCCTGATATATGGACCCTGTGACTGTGTGGGCCTTTATTAAGACTGGCGTATGAAGCACCAGTCTTACTAAATCTGCCCCAGTGTGTCCAATTGGACATATAAAGAGATTTCTAGGCAGAGAATTTTTTTTATTTCGGACTGCTGGGGAACTGTTACTTGAATAGGAACTTCCTCTCCCCGTCCTATGTTGTAGCTTCCTACGGCCGAATTAGCTGATCTGTGTGGGGTCCGGCTGTCAGACCACCACAGGTCAGATCCTTATCTTGTGCATAGATCATTAGTATGGAACATGCATTAGGCTGGAACCCCCCTTTAAAATGAGATGAAATGCAATACCAGTTACAACCTTTGGTCAAGAGAGGCGCTGTTTTGGGGGGGCAGAGAACTTTTGCAAATGCTTGGATTCTTATCTTTTATTGTTCTTAAAACCAAACTTTTAGGTGCCTATAGAATAAGCAGGGTAGAAAATATCTATAGCACATGTGTCCTATCATTGTATTTATATCAGGTTATGACGGTAATATCAGATTAGTAATAACATTGGTAGAATTAAAGGGATTTTCCAGCCTTAAGGTCGGGGCCCCACATGACATCATGTCCATTATACGAACGGAGACGCCGGTGGTTCTCCTATAGGTATAATTGAAGCAGAAAGGTTGCCACCGTGTTTTTTCCCACAGCGTTTTTTTGCTGGGGGACGTTACGTGGGGTCTCAGCCTTAGATTGTTTTTTCATGGCGACACCCCGGCACCTGGACCCAGCACAGATCAGCTGTTGCAGCCACCTCCGGTGGTATAGACATTGTAATGACCTTAGTAGATCCCTAGGGGGCGGTGTAGCAAAAGGAATCTACTTGTGAGCCCATGTAAGAGGTCTTCTCCTTGTATGAACCTACTATATATCTCATGTGAAGTGACTCATCGTAAAGCAAAAACATTTTACTTCTGGCGAGTGAACTCGTGTCCTGGTGTCTAAACCCTGCAGAGAAATCAAAAATGATCATAAATCATAATCAAAAATATTCTAAAAACAAAAATCTATGTTGCATCATATGAGCTAAGTCACTCCGCAGTGGACCTTCCCTATTAACCCTTGTCTCTCCCTTTGTTGATACTTCCGTCACCCGCTTGCGCTTCTTTTTTAATGAGTCCATGGACAGCCCATCCGCCATATGCCGAGCTCTGCCTGAAACCTCATTACCTCCATGTATGTGACCTGAGCAAGCGACAGATGGAAAAAATACTTTTAATGCATAAAATAGACTTTGTGGTAAGAAGGAGAGATGACTGGTTGAGCCTGGGAAAGGTCAGGATCACATATGTCACGTCCAAGGTCCACAGCTGGATGTATAGCGCCAGATACCGTATATGTCATCACTACTACTTCGTTAATTACTATTATCTATTAATTATATACTGAATATTTTCATTAATTTTTTTACAATATCTGACTCCCACCGATCAGATATTAATGTCCTGTCCTAAGGATAGTAGTGCAAGGCCTTGTTCACACAGTGCATGCACCATTTTCTGCAGCACAGTTTTGGGGTCCGTTCTTATGAGGATTCCACCTCTAGGATTCCTACCAATGGCCATATTGTCTCCTATATTGCAATAAATGTCATTTTGCAGATTTGTTCCCCTCAGCAGACGATCATCTGTACTGGTGTCTTGGAACAGGTTCCATGAAATAAGTCACTTAAATAGGAGCTGTCACCAGGTCTGAAAAGCCCAATGACGTCCATCATCTGATCGGCGCCGTCACCCTGAGCATTTTGGTATTTTCTTTATTGACATGTGTTCGGTTATTCCAAAGATATAAGCCCTGCTAAGGTTGATAGAAATTAGGGTTTACTAGCCAAGTGGGCGGTAACACTGCACGGCACAGAAACCCCTCACCAGATAAACAACAATGTTACCGCCCACTTGGCTAGTACACCCTAATTTGTATCAACACTAGCAGGGCTTATATATTTGGAATAGCTGAACGGATTTGGATAAACCAAACACTCAGGGTGACGGCGCCGATCAGATGATGGAAGTCAATGGGCTTTTCAGACCTGGTGACAGCTCCTCTTTAAAATAAATTTGCTATTTAATTTAATTGTTTCCAAGAGAGAGAAGCGGCTCCTAAGGTGCCTGACAGCTGCTTATCTCCGCCCTCTGTTGAATCATAAAGTTGCACAAGTTGCACTGTGCAGTGTGACAAATATACAAGAAAAGGGAACATATATGAGCATGGGTTTACATTACTGCACAGCTATATGTCTTGACAGCACTTTCTATGCTTTATTTCAGGAAATGACGGTTCCTTCTTAGTCAGTTTTTTCTTCTGCTGGTCAAGAGGAAGCTGCGGAGTATAACGGGTGTTGTCAAACTAAAGTGTAAAACCGCAAAATCTGATACAGATCTGAGTTTACATTAAGCAGAATTTCAGCAATGTAAAAACTAAAGTGCTATGTGTGAAATATATGCTGCATATAGAGACAGGGACTGATGGGAGCAAGATCTCCATATAGTGTGGTGGGTTATGTAACTGCTATATGTATAGGGGGCTACAGAAGAGAACAGGCTTTATAGCAATATTGGCCCTTGTAGAGGTTAAAAAGTTAAAAGTTGAGAGGGAGAGAAGCTGAGCTGTGTAATATATAGGGGTATATGATAGAGGAGAGAAGCTGAGCTGTGTGATATATAGGGTTATATGATAGAGGAGAGAAGCTGAGCTGTGTGATATATAGGGTTATATGATAGAGGAGAGAAGCTGAGCTGTGTGATATATAGGGTTATATGATAGAGGAGAGAAGCTGAGCTCTGTGATATATAGGGGTATATGATAGAGGAGAGAAGCTGATCTCTGTGATATATAGGGGTTATATGATAGAGGAGAGAAGCTGAGCTCTGTGATATATAGGGGTATATGATAGAGGAGAGAAGCTGAGCTCTGTGATATATATAGGGTTATATGATAGAGGAGAGAAGCTGAGCGGTGTGATATATAGGGTTATATGATAGAGGAGAGAAGCTGAGCTGTGTGATATATAGGGTTATAGGATAGAGGAGAGAAGCTGAGCTGTGTGATATATAGGTTATATGATAGAGGAGAGAAGCTGAGCTGTGTGATATATAGGGTTATATGATAGAGGAGAGAAGCTGAGCTGTGTAATATATAGGGTTATAGGATAGAGGAGAGAAGCTGAGCTGTGTGATATATAGGTTATATGATAGAGGAGAGAAGCTGAGCGGTGTGATATATAGGGTTATATGATAGGGGAGAGAAGCTGAGCTCTGTGATATATAGGGTTATATGATAGAGGAGAGAAGCTGAGCGGTGTGATATATAGGGTTATATGATAGAGGAGAGAAGCTGAGCGGTGTGATATATAGGTTATATGATAGAGGAGAGAAGCTGAGCTGTGTGATATATAGGGTTATATGATAGAGGAGAGAAGCTGAGCTGTGTGATATATAGGGTTATAGGATAGAGGAGAGAAGCTGAGCTGTGTGATATATAGGTTATATGATAGAGGAGAGAAGCTGAGCGGTGTGATATATAGGGTTATATGATAGGGGAGAGAAGCTGAGCTCTGTGATATATAGGGTTATATGATAGAGGAGAGAAGCTGAGCTGTGTGATATATAGGGTTATATGATAGAGGAGAGAAGCTGAGCTCTGTGATATATAGGGTTATATGATAGAGGAGAGAAGCTGAGCTGTGTGATATATATGATAGAGGAGAGAAGCTGAGCTGTGTGATATATAGGGTTATAGGATAGAGGAGAGAAGCTGAGCTGTGTGATATATAGGGTTATATGATAGAGGAGAGAAGCTGAGCTCTGTGATATATAGGGTTATATGATAGAGGAGAGAAGCTGAGCTCTGTGATATATAGGGTTATATGATAGAGGAGAGAAGCTGAGCTGTGTGATATATAGGGTTATATGATAGAGGAGAGAAGCTGAGCTGTGTGATATATAGGTTATAGGATAGAGGGAGAGAAGCTGAGCTGTGTGATATATAGGGGTATAGGATAGAGGAGAGAAGCTGAGCTGTGTGATATATAGGGTTATATGATAGAGGAGAGAAGCTGAGCTCTGTGATATATAGGGTTATATGATAGAGGAGAGAAGCTGAGCTGTGTGATATATAGGGTTATATGATAGAGGAGAGAAGCTGAGCTGTGTGATATATAGGGTTATAGGATAGAGGAGAGAAGCTGAGCTGTGTGATATATAGGTTATATGATAGAGGAGAGAAGCTGAGCGGTGTGATATATAGGGTTATATGATAGGGGAGAGAAGCTGAGCTGTGTGATATATAGGGTTATAGGATAGAGGAGAGAAGCTGAGCTGTGTGATATATAGGGTTATATGATAGAGGAGAGAAGCTGAGTTCTGTGATATATAGGGTTATATGATAGAGGAGAGAAGCTGAGCTGTGTCGTATATAGGGTTATATGATAGAGGAGAGAAGCTGAGCTCTGTGATATATAGGGTTATATGATAGAGGAGAGAAGCTGAGCTGTGTGATATATAGGGTTATATGATAGAGGAGAGAAGCTGAGCTCTGTGAGCTCTCTATCATATAGCCCTATATATCTCTGAGCTCAGCTTTTCTCCCTCTATTATATGCTCCCAGATAGAGTATACAATTACATGTCAGGTTCCCTTTAGGAACCACAAAAATTTGTATGCAGTTATTGCCCCCTGGTGGTGACTACAGATAACATGATTTCTATCATACAGTATATATCTCAGCTGACACTGTTTATGAGAGATAACATATTTCTGATGGTAATAACTATAAATCTGGGTCTCTGGTCACATGGAGTTTGCATCTTCTGGCGGTGTCACCATAGACTGACGTGGCAGTTTTGATTTCCCTTTCTTTAGGCTTATTTTTATTTGTAAGTAAATTGCAATAACTTCTGTGTTAGGCGGTATTGTCCCCTGAGGGCTGTGCTATGGCTTGTTTATATGTACATCATGTACTACAATGCTTTCTGTCTGGGTTAACTGAGGATTTGCAAACATTTTGTCGATGGGTTTATTCTCTTTCATTGCATAGTTGCAGGAGACTGGACATTCTATACTCAGCATGTGACAGCAGTGAAATAGTTAACACCAGTATAATGGTCTATTCACACATGACAGATTTTCTGCAGAAATTTCTGTGACAGAAATCACAGAAATATCACTGCTAAATATACTGCACAGAGTAGTAAAGGGTTCTAGATGAGTCTCTTATAATATATTCTGTACGTAGTGAAGAATCCATCCACTAAGCACCCATACAAATAGGTGTGCCGTACCAGCACACATGTCAGCCAGAGTAATCCCCATTAAAATGCCCCATGAAAGCCCTACTATATCTATAACAGTGTCATCCACAATGTACTTATAAGTGCAACCCACAGCACACTATAAATGCTGTCCACAGTGCTCCCGTGAGTGCCATCCTCTGTGGCTGTGCCCCTTTAAAGTGCCATCCATTGTGTCCATATTAGTTCTATCCACAGTGCTCCCATAGGCACCATCCACAGTGCCCCTATAAGTGCCATCCACATTGTCCCTTTAAGTGCCATCCACAGTGTTCCCATAAGTGCCATCGCCAGTACCCCTTTAAGTGCCATACACAGTGCTCCTATAAGTGCCATCCACAGTGCTCCTATAAGTACTATTCACAGTATACCTATAAGTGCCATCCACATTGTCCCTTTAAGTGCCATCCACAGTGTTCCTATAAGTGCCATCCACAGTGCCCCTACAAGTGCCATCCACAGTGCCCCTATAAGTGCAATCCACAGTACACCTATAAGTACCATCCACAGTGCCCCTATAAGTGCCATCCACAGTACACCTATAAGTGCCATCCACGGTGCCCCTATAAGTGCCATCCACAGTGCCCCTATAAGTGCAATCCACAGTACACCTGTAAGTACCATCCACAGTGCCCCTATAAGTGCCATCCACAGTACACCTATAAGTGCCATCCACGGTGCCCCTATAAGTGCCATCCACAGTGCCTCTATATTACTGCCTACTTTAATATACTAGCCACATTCCCCTTTTATCTTGCATGGGGAAAGCTGACCACTATCACGCAGTTATCAGCAGATACACAGAGACAGCAGGGATGCCATTTGTCCCTGACGGCTGCACATAGTAGATGTGAACTCTTTTAGACCAGACCTCTGCGGCGACATATTGTGCGTGATGTATTGTAGTCTCTTACAAGATCACAGCACAAAAATGCATTTGCTATGTAGAAGACAATTTTTAAACTCAAAGGGAAGGAAGTCCCATTAATTTATAATAACAATGATACAATTCAGTGCCGTGGCTTGTGTGCATCCAATATCAGACAATATATTGCCCCGGAGTCCGTGTCTGAAAGTCCAGACAAAATTGATACGGCAGATTTATGAACCTAAGGCTCCACGTAGCGGGCTGCAGTGAAAAAGCGCTGCAGGAAAAACCTCGGCGGCAACACATCGCAATTTTTCCTGCAGGTTTCCTCTGCGGACTTTCTGCCTCCATTATACCTATAGGAAAACCTCCAGCGTATCCATAGGTATAATTGACATGCTGCAATTTCCAAAACCGCAACGTTTCCTTGGCCCTTTTTGTCTGGCTCTCACACAGTATAATGCCCCTTTCTTTCCCGGGACAGTATAACACCCCCTAACTGCCCTCTTTACTGGTTTGTGACAAAATTTTGGCACAAATTAGCACATGTTGAGTCCTATAAGGTGCAAAAACATCTAAAACACAGGGTTTTTTGGGCCAGATCAATCCAGAAGTTTGTGCATGTAGTTTAGCTAATTTCCCACCCTGAGTACACAATTATATTGAGCCACCAAACATGGCAGGTCCTGCAGGAGCGTGCTGGCCCACCTGTCCATTTTACTTTCACTCAAGGACAGAAACCTGAAAACTTGGTGACCTTTAATTCCAGATGAAGCAGGTGTTTATCTAGTGCCCTGATAAGGGAGATTAAGTGGTCTAAGAGCCTTGTGTCGGGGCGATTTATCTAGATACCAGGCAGCCAGCTTGTCCTGTGCGCAGTCACATGATTCTGTGTATCAGGCTTAGCCACGCATGTAAAAAAACCTTATACATTAACCCCACTTATGCTGAAGTGCAAAGCAGAACCGCACGGCATATGCAAAATGAAAATTGTAAAAATTGTAATGCTGTCTGCAAGTAAGTACCAACGTGTTTCTGCATCTTCTATTACACGGCGGAATTTGGAGAGGAATTTGATGTAATACTTCTCCAAATTCCAGCCCTGAAGAACCCACGGAGGGAACCCATGGCTCGCCGATCAGCCTCACCGACAATGGGATAGTCAGCAGTCGTCTCGCATTGAGGATACTTCTGCTGAATCCATGGCACGATCGTGCAGGACGCTTTTTTTCCCAGCATACTCAAAAACTAAGCGTCCATCGCTGCCTCCCATTGAAAACAATTCCTCAGCCTCAGCTCCAGATTTCTCCACGTGAACATATCCTAAGGCTCTGTCTCTGTCACACCATATAGAAAACTACTGGGCACATAGGAGCAGATTTATTATGCCTCGTACAACAGTTTTCTGTGCAATTTTTGGTGCAAGTTGGGATTTTACTCTTTTTCTCTTTTACATCACCTTCGCCACTTTCTGGAAAAGGGGCATGTCAAATGATGTGGCAAAAGCTGAGCCTCTGACCACGTCAGATTTATTATCATTTACACCAAAACCGGCGTTTATGTAGATATAATTGACATGCTGTGATTTCCAAAACTGCATCGTTTTTGGAAATCGAAGTGTGACCGCTGCACGTATTTTCTGCAAAGTGTGGATGGGATTCGCTAGCCACTTTGCTGTAACTGTAAAACGCTGTGGTTTTTTCACGGCATTTACGCCATGTGGGTCCCCAGCCTAAAATGTTTTTCCAGGACTATGGCATTAATGCCTGTCCTTAGGATAGATCATCAATATCAGATCGGCAGGGCTCCGAGATCCAGAAGCCCAACCAATCTGATGACAAGTGTTGCGTCGTGTCCACTGCTTACCAGCCACAGTGCTGTACATTATATAGTGGCTGTGGTTGGTATTGAAGCTCAGCCCCATTTATTTGAATGGGACTAAGGTGCAGCATGTCCATATGAGCAATGGAGTGGAAGTTAGTGGCCTGAGAAGAGAAAATGGAGCTCACCCAAGCGTTGGTAGATCTAGAAAGATCTGAATGGTGGGGTCCCAGATCTTGGACTTTACCAATCTAATGTTGATGGTCTATTTTATGGATAGCCATTGATATCATAGTGCTGGAAGACCCCTTTAATACAGTGCTTACAACTGTTTAGTTTTCTAGAAGTGAACATAATTCAGGCCCTTGGCCCCATGTTCACCTCTCTAGATTGCTTTGGGCCCCCAAATCCTGTGAGCCCTGACATCTGCTGAGTTTTGCCTGATGCATTGATGGTGTAAAGACAAGCCCTGCCATTGCTTTGCTCTATGTATTTTTTCACTTGAAGAGTGATCATAGCCATATCCTAGAGAATTGTCATGTCTGAATGCTACCTATATACTATTATCGGCTTATCACATCAGCCTACACATTGACATTCTTTGTAAAAACACTTGGAGATTCATATTTTGTCATGTCCTATAAATCACTCAGCACAGTTATTAGTCATTTCACCATTTCTACCATGTTTTCCCTGGAAAGTCTGTGCAGCTGTTGTCATCAACCTGCAAATGAAGCCTTCGACAAGTGGCCAAACCTACAGAGCCAAGAGTCACAGGAGACGTGAAACCCATTACAGCTTTCAACAGCTTTACAATGAGTGAGAAGGACAACGGGTCATAAGGTCTACAGGATCCTCAGAGGTTAGGACCATATAATGAACAAATAGCCCTTGCCTGGGGGTCCATGTGGGTTCTGTATCCTAAACTCTCCACGATATGGCATTCTCGCCAACTATCTCAAGATGTCTGGGAGGCTCCTTAAATAAGGGGTGACCTCCTGGAGTCCTGGATGAGATGGCAAATATAGATATAATGAGCAGATGAACTGACACAGAGCCTTGTCATTTTGCTGGTACCCAATTGTGTGAGCAGGTCAGTCGGCTCCCGCCATGCCTGGACAGTGGACTTCCTCTGCACAGATGGATTCCCAGATCCCAATATACGCAGGGAATATCCTTGGTGTGCCAGTATAGCATCAGGCTGCAGTGATGGTTGAACTTCCAGTGGGAAGAAAAGCACCGTCCATCACTAGCCAGTGTGCTCAACAAGAGGTCTGGCCTGTTTGTAGAATCATTGTGATGCCCCCTAGCCACAAAATACCAGAAAGGAAAGCAGTGCGATGACTCCATGACGCAATAAAAGAATGTATCCAACAGCACACAAGAACCCACCTTGAGTAGGGGCCTCCATGGCAAACACCCATCCTAGGTTTGACCTGTGGAAGAAGGTTGGCTTCCAC
Source organism: Leptodactylus fallax (assembly GCA_947044405.1). Lineage (NCBI taxonomy): Eukaryota > Metazoa > Chordata > Amphibia > Anura > Leptodactylidae > Leptodactylus > Leptodactylus fallax. The sequence continues at coordinate 101,099 of CAMRHE010000053.1, forward strand.
CACATTACATAGCCAGCTCGATATCTTCCCATGGCCCCCCCTTCTTCACATTACTGGGGGCCCCAACTCAACAATAATTTGCAACTAGGTGGCAGGCAATATTTGCGTATAACTGTTCAGTAAGCCATCAGAATAAATTTTACTGGAGGGCCCCAGGCACCACAGATTGTAGATTAACCCTTAGTGAGCCCTAGGAGATCATAAATGTGACTCCCCACATGTGGCTCATGTGGTAATGCCTGGGATGTTGCCACTTTTCTGTTTGCACTGTTTAGTTAGTTCACACGGGCACCTAGCACCTCATTACATGAACTGTGCCCTGTGGAGTATTCACATCAATTTCTGCTTGCACGTCAGTCAGACGTGGACAGGTTGCCTGGGAGAAACATATATCTGCAGCAGTTACTTCACCCGTCTAAACATTGCTGTGTTGGCTTTCGGGGGAAGTGACTTGACATCAATTAAATTTACCTTTCAATTGTATTTTCATGTTTGCACTAAAGGAAAATACCTAAGTCTGCCCCAAGCTTGTTTGGATTCCCATAGTTCGCTCTTGTGTCTTCTCTTTTTGGAAGTTGGTCCATACATTCGTCACTGGTAGCTCTGTGGTTGGGGTCTGAAGTGTTGTAATGGGAAGTGGTCAAGTAATAGGCAACTGTTTTGTCTGTCTATGTGTTGGAAAACTACAACTCTCAGCATGTCCTCACACTCCTATCATCAATAATCCAAAAACTCTAAGAGCTTCTTTACCAACTTGGGTTGTCTACTTGTGAACTTCGTAGAGGGAGCTATAAATGGACCTCAATATTGTATCAGGACTTGGCACACTATCCTCTGATCCTCTTGTGGTCCAGCCCTTTCTTGGACAGATGTCTCACTACTAGTCTCACTACCGCTCTTTCCCTTGGGGGTTATGGCCCACCAGAGATCGAATCCTTTACTATGATAAACTGGGAAAGGCTGTGCCATACCATGGAAATATAATTTTTTGTATACTAGTAAAATCCCCATGTCAATTCAGGAAAAATTTAGGAAAACCCAAAATGTTTTGCCCACATCAGGGTCTACTTGCCCTTAGATTGCCAAAATTGACTCATGAAACTACAGTGTGAACCAAGGACAAGTCAATGGATTGTGCCAAAGTTTTGGAGAACCCTACTAATCCTAAATAAACTCCATATGGTGGCATGTAGTGGTCATATTGGGGGTAGAATTGTATTGTACAGATGATGGACACTGGGTTGGATGTTCCAACTAGTTTTCTAGTGGCTCAGAACATAGAACAACTTGGAAAAGGGAAGGAGGAAAGAAGAATAACAATGTCTTTCAATTGTGGTCTTCAGTGGCCTGTGCAGGGGTGGTCTCCCTCACATGGTGCTCGTCGTGCTGCTACCATGTCTATCTCCGTTTTGTGTCCTCTGAAGTTTGTCTGCCAGGTGCCAAGTCCCCAATGTTCACCCCTCTGCACTCAGTACTGTATTCTGGGTCTCTCTCGACTACAGTGTTTGACCTCCACTAAGGCTAGGTTCACATCTGCGTTAGAAGAAGGACATAACTGGATTAGAGAGAGTGCAGAGAAGGGCGACCAAGATAGTTACATGAGTGGATGAATTGGAGGACAGGGACAGAGTAATAAATTTGGAGTAATTCAGGTTAAAAGAAAGACGTCTATGGGGAGATCCAATCACAATGTCTATGCCTATATCTAATGGGGTTTTTTGCCTTCCTCTGGACAAACACTGTAGGGTTATAGGTTGGACCAGTGTCTTCATCCAACTATATATCACAAGGCATTATGGGAAAGGAGCTGGGGAGCTCATGCGCCCTCTATTGGATGTAACAAATCCTTAATTTGCTTTTGACTCACCGAGCCTTGAGACAGCAAAAGGGATTTTAGCCAAGCCAATTTCACTTATCTGCATACAGCGCTGTTTCCGGATTGTTGTCCTTCATCAGTACAGAGCAAAGTGAATTGGCTGGCTTAGTGGGAGGCAATGAGTGGGTTAGGGACAAGAATCTCTCACATTGAGGAGAGCACCAGTAAAGGTGTGTAGAGCTTTTAATTGCCTTTTGCCCTCTACTTAGCATCTACATATCACAAGGCATTATGGGAAAGGAGCTCTACACACCTTTACTGGTGCTCTCCTCAATGTGAGAGATTCTTGTCCCTAACCCACTCATTGCCTCCCACTAAGCCAGCCAATTCACTTTGCTCTGTACTGATGAAGGACAACAATCCGGAAACAGCGCTGTATGCAGATAAGTGAAATTGGCTTGGCTAAAATCCCTTTTGCTGTCTCAAGGCTCGGTGAGTCAAAAGCAAATTGAGGATTTGTTACATCCAATAGAGGGCGCATGAGCTCCCCAGCTCCTTTCCCATAATGCCTTGTGATATGTAGATGCTAAGTAGAGGGCAAAAGGCAATTAAAATCTCTACACACCTTTACTGGTGCTCTCCTCAATGTGAGAGATTCTTGTCCCTAACCCACTCATTGCCTCCCACTAAGCCAGTCAATTCACTTTGCTCTGTACTGATGAAGGACAACAATGCGGAAACAGCGCTGTATGCAGATAAGTGAAATTGGCTTGGCTAAAATCCCTTTTGCTGTCTCAAGGCTCGGTGATTCAAAAGCAAATTGAGGATTTGTTACCTTCATCCAACTATGTTACTATCCCTTATCCAAAAATTTGGGGGACACTTCTAATTTCATAATAATTCCATTCAGTTTAGTATGTATTAGTTCACCTCGGGGCAGTATATATTGCTTATATGTGTTTTATTCACATCATTACTCAGTTTTTAATGTTTCTATAACTCTCTTTGAAGATCAATAGACAAAAAGCTTTGATTTTCTCGTACCTTGCTTGCTTTTATTTACACAGATGTGTCTGGTAACTACAGCAAATATCAGTTTCTTAAAGGATATCAGAACAAATAGTGATGTGCCCCTTGGGGCTTCCATGTCCTCCTGTCATCTTAAAGTCGACTATCTGTTTCAGGTCTTACAGTTTGGCCAGGAGGCAGGAGAACTGTGGGATGGGAGCAGCAGATAATGTGACGGATAAATAGAGGATTTTTCCAAATTTGCATTGCCAGACAGATAACGCTTATGCAAAAATTTCCTTGTAATGATCAGAGGAGACAGGTGCATGTACGGTAGCGGGTTAAATCTGGCTTGTGTTAGGTCTATTTACTTTTACTGTTATCATTAATATTCTAAGCTCTATGGTTTCCACTTTAGAAGAGAAATCTGAGTTTGAGGCTAAGACCCCACATAGTGAAACGCAGCAAGAAAACGTTGCGCTTGGTATCGTAGTTTGGCCTATTCACTTATATGGGACTGAACTGCGACCAGGTCAAGGATTCAATGGCACCTCCGCGAATCAGCTGCATTGCAGCTCAATTTTGCATTGACTTGAATGGGGCTGAGATGCAAACAGGCCATGTGACCAATGAACGTGATGTCACAAGGCCTGTGAAACGGAAGCAGCGCTCACTGAGTGCCACTTTTGCTCCAAAAAGCTGATCCACAAGGGTCAGGGTGGGGGAACCCCGCTAATATAACCCTATTAGTCCCCTTTAAAACCCCTTTAAACTCCTATAGTGCTTTTAAAGCTTTCCTATGGGCACTGCTGAAATGCCCCTATGGACCAATGATGGTGGGAATCTGGAAAGGTTGACTAATACTGAGCTACACCTTCCAATGATTCATTAACAAAAAGGTAAAGAAAAAAGTCAGATTCAGGAGAAATTTCACATGTGAAAGTTGATGTGACCCTTGTGTGACTAGTGGCTACCATTTCGTCACACGAACGTATACACATGATGTGTCAACACACTCGAGATACATACATGCCATTAATAGGTATTAATTTTTTTGCATATTTGCACTTTTCTGGTAAAGGAGAATATCATCACAATCCTATCACCTAAGTCTACAACCTGATAGGAGGGCAAACAGCGGCCAACAAAGCGCACAATAGAAACCTGTGCACAATCTGTCATCATCTCCAGGAGACACAAAGGTATATAGGCCTAGATTTATGTGGGATGTATTTACTCTGGGGACGTATGGACAGATCTATAAATATTAAAGTTCCGGAGATACATCATGTGGTCACTGTTCTATAATTCCAATTACATTAAGCAACAGCTATTTATGGGAAAATGTCCTGCCGTCAAGAACCTTTAGTCTACTGGAATTTATTTTTCTCATGTCAGGAAAGTTAACAGAGCTAAAGGGTTTGTCCATTTTTTACCTCTTTCCTATTGCTAGTGAAGTTCCCCATACACGTCGCCTGAACCTGCCGGATTTGGTGGATCTGCCGACGATCTAATGTGTATAAGAGATTCTAATCTTAGCCTACAGAAGATGTTGTGGGATGTAGGATTGGGCATGTTGAATTTCAGGGCCTGCTCCTTTTGTTCTCCTTCGAACGGAGATGAATCTGTATGGGGGTGTAGGCATCTTAGAAGGGATTTGGGCTAGTAGAGGAGACCATTGGCATCCTTTCTTCCTCCTTGAGTTGATATTTTGTCATCAATGACATCCATTGCCTTCTTGAGCTAATAAAATGAAGGAAAGAGAAATGTAAATCCTGTCAATATTTGGTGTGACCTTTGCCCTTTGGAGGAGGAGTCCTGGAAGTGATGATCCGGCCCCCACAGATATAGCCCTGATCTCATCATCATCCAGTCTGTCTGGGATGACATGAAGAGACAGAAGGATTGGAGCAAGCAACATCCACAGAAGATCTGGGCTTAGTGCTTCAAGATCGTGGCGGGAACAACCTCCCTGCCCAGTTCTGCCAAAAACTGTCTGCAAGTACCGAGAAGAACTGATGGAAGGCAAAGGGCAAAGGTCACACCAAATATTGATGGTATTTACATTTCTTTTTTCTTTATTGACAAAAATAACCTATTAACCCTTCTATTTCTGAAAGCATACTTACTGTGCAGCATTTTTTCCACACCTGCTTAAAACTTCTGCACAGTACTGTATCCACTTTGGCATACACTAATCATTTGTTAGTGTTAAGGTTCATAGATACTGAAAATTGGATACTAGTAGTAAGAACTCCATGTATGCCTCTACTTGAGGAACAAGACATTAAAGTGGAGACTAGTAGTGGTGTGAAGGTCCTTTGCCCATCTGCAGGCCATGTTGTTAGCCCGTAGGAATACTTGTATGCCATTGATGTCCTCAGTTATCGATTAACAGAGCACCTCATTGTAGGTGGTCACAGCTGTGTGTAGGTACCAGGTCAGGTATTGTTCATATAACAATAGGTAGGACAATGATGAGGAAGTGGGTTGTGAGGACCAGAAGAATAACATGTCCTAAAGTCTGGGCCACCACAGTGACTCCTCTTTTGACTTTCAGGTTGTCTCTCCAACCTCATAGAGTTGAGTCATAAACTGATCTTCACACATACAATATGGCCACTGTAAATCCAGCAATTTATGCAAAATAGTTGTCAGTTGACAACAGTTACCTCTTATGATGTCACCAAAAACATGTCTATATCTATTCAACTAGGAAGACGGAGACAAGTCGCTGCCAGTCACCGGAGACAAAGATGTATTCTATGAGATTATTAAGGAAGCTATACAGTATGAATAACCTGTTTTTTGTTGAGTCCATCAACTACTAGATGATCTTTAGGGATCCTCTAGGGGAATCAATGATGTATGTTCCACTGAAGCTGTGTCTTATACAATAAGGTCTTAAAAGGGTGTCCCCAAAACTCGTGACGGTCGCCCTACTCTAAAAGCACCCATATCGACTTTGAAGAGGGCGCCAATATACATACATGACACCGGATCTCCGCTCAACAGAGAAATCTACAAGCCCTTTGGTCCAGGTTGGTGATCTCCAACCTTTGGCTCTCCAGCTCTTGTGAACTTACAACTCTCAGCATGCCCTAGCAATTGTAGACTTATAGGACATATTGGAGATTGCAGATTTACAACATCTAAGGAGCCGCAGGTTGAAAACCACAGGTCTAGGTAATCGCTCATGAGGTTCTTCGTCCCCTGTAGCGTCTTTCTTACTGTTCTCATGGTACCTGTAAAGAAGTGACTTTCTCATGAGCACGCGGGTAGGAACACAAGGCTTTAGTCTTTCCACCACTACTATTTCTTTTAGAGGGTTTTGGCAACGGATATCTGTATCCGAAGCGTAAAGTAATCTTCATAAGAACATGATCAAAAAAGAACCTCGGGGTCCATGAATTGTATGATCTGATGCGATACTGCAGCATGTCCTGACACAGCGGAGTGACAAGGGAAGGGATGACTAATCTATCTCCATGGATCATTCTCCTTAAGGACACATACTCTTGTGTTTCATTATTCCTCTATTGTTCTTTCCACTGCTCTAATTTCCTGGTTTTGATCATTGTCTTACCCTCAGGATGCCTGTTGTACTCAGTGGGGGGAATCTTATGACCTGATAAGCTTTTATTGCTGCCACAAAACTTAATGTTTCTTTTCTAAAGTTTTCTTGTTTTCACAGTCAGACTCTTTTATTGTATTCCCATTGTATGGTCAACGTATTAGGGATTTTCTTGGCTCTCGGCAGACACATGATTAGGTTACATTTTTATTTCATGAAAAACCCTTGAAAGACTGCAAAGGTTACAAAGCTGAACAAACACCGGAAAGACCACTGGGGGATTACACATACAGGTTCATAAAACATGAAATGTTGACATGAATATCTAACCTTGAGCAACGTTTGGTCCAACATTCTGGGCCGATTCATTTTTTAATATATTTTTTCAGTGGTCGGAGCTCCTTTCTATGGTACAGAGGTCCGAAACACCTGCATTGACATAGAGTTACATTCTGTAAAAATTCTCTCTCCTGTTATCACCATTAAAGTTCCCCCAGTGATGACTGCAGGCAAAATTTTCACAGCTTAGTGGCAAAAGTAGCAAAAGTATCTAAAGAAACAATACACATTTAGAAGATTAGTTCTCTAACCAAAGAAGACAAGAACATTGTATGTTTCAATGTGCTATTACCTACTATGTGCTATTACCTACTATGTGCTATTACCTACTATGTACTATTACCTACTGTGTGCTATTACCTACTATGTACTATTACCTACTATGTACTATTACCTACTATGTGCTATTACCTACTGTGTGCTATTACCTACTGTGTGCTATTACCTACTATGTACTATTACCTACTATGTGCTATTACCTACTATGTGCTATTACCTACTATGAGTTATTACCTACTATGTACTATTACCTACTATGTACTATTACCTACTATGTGCTATTACCTACTATGTGTTATTACCTACTGTGTGCTATTACCTACTATGTGCTATTACCTACTATGTGTTATTACCTACTGTGTGCTATTACCTACTGTGTGCTATTACCTACTATGTACTATTACCTACTATGTGCTATTACCTACTATGTGCTATTACCTACTATGAGTTATTACCTACTATGTACTATTACCTACTATGTACTATTACCTACTATGTGCTATTACCTACTATGAGTTATTACCTACTATGTGCTATTACCTACTATGTACTATTACCTACTGTGTGCTATTACCTACTATGTACTATTACCTACTATGTGCTATTACCTACTATGTGTTATTACCTACTGTGTGCTATTACCTACTATGTGCTATTACCTACTATGTGTTATTACCTACTGTGTGCTATTACCTACTGTGTGCTATTACCTACTATGTACTATTACCTACTATGTGTTATTACCTACTGGGTGCTATTACCTACTGTGTGCTATTACCTACTATGTACTATTACCTACTGTGTGCTATTACCTACTATGTGCTATTACCTACTATGTGCTATTACCTACTATGTGCTATTACCTACTGTGTGCTATTACCTACTATGTGCTATTACCTACTATGTGCTATTACCTACTATGTGCTATTACCTACTGTGTGCTATTACCTACTATGTACTATTACCTACTATGTGCTATTACCTACTATGTGTTATTACCTACTATGTGCTATTACCTACTATGTGTTATTACCTACTGTGTGCTATTACCTACTATGTGCTATTACCTACTATGTGTTATTACCTACTGTGTGCTATTACCTACTATGTGCTATTACCTACTGTGTGCTATTACCTACTATGTGCTATTACCTACTATGTGCTATTACCTACTGTGTGCTATTACCTACTATGTGCTATTACCTACTATGTGCTATTACCTACTATGTGCTATTACCTACTGTGTGCTATTACCTACTATGTACTATTACCTACTATGTGTTATTACCTACTGTGTGCTATTACCTACTATGTGCTATTACCTACTATGTGCTATTACCTACTGTGTGCTATTACCTACTATGTACTATTACCTACTATGTGCTATTACCTACTATGTGCTATTACCTACTATGTGCTATTACCTACTATGTGCTATTACCTACTGTGTGTTATTACCTACTGTGTGCTATTACCTACTATGTACTATTACCTACTATGTGCTATTACCTACTGTGTGCTATTACCTACTGTGTGCTATTACCTACTATGTGCTATTACCTACTATGTGCTATTACCTACTATGTGCTATTACCTACTATGTGCTATTACCTACTATGTGCTATTACCTACTGTGTGCTATTACCTACTATGTGCTATTACCTACTATGTGCTATTACCTACTATGTGCTATTACCTACTGTGTGCTATTACCTAATATGTGCTATTACCTACTATGTGCTATTACCTACTATGTGCTATTACCTACTGTGTGCTATTACCTACTGTGTGCTATTACCTACTATGTGCTATTACCTACTATGTGCTATTACCTACTATGTGCTATTACCTACTATGTGTTATTACCTACTGTGTGCTATTACCTACTATGTACTATTACCTACTATCTGCTATTACCTACTATGTGCTATTACCTACTATGTACTATTACCTACTATGTGCTATTACCTACTATGTGCTATTACCTACTATGTGCTATTACCTACTATGTGCTATTACCTACTATGTGCTATTACCTACTGTGTGCTATTACCTACTATGTGCTATTACCTACTATGTGCTATTACCTACTATGTGCTATTACCTACTGTGTGCTATTACCTAATATGTGCTATTACCTACTATGTGCTATTACCTACTATGTGCTATTACCTACTGTGTGCTATTACCTACTGTGTGCTATTACCTACTGTGTGCTATTACCTACTATGTGCTATTACCTACTGTGTGCTATTACCTACTATGTGCTATTACCTACTATGTGCTATTACCTACTATGTACTATTACCTACTATGTGCTATTACCTACTATGTGCTATTACCTACTGTGTGCTATTACCTACTGTGTGCTATTACCTACTATGTGCTATTACCTACTATGTGCTATTACCTACTATGTGCTATTACCTACTATGTGCTATTACCTACTATGTACTATTACCTACTATGTGCTATTACCTACTATGTGCTATTACCTACTGTGTGCTATTACCTACTATGTGCTATTACCTACTATGTGCTATTACCTACTATGTACTATTACCTACTATGTGCTATTACCTACTATGTGCTATTACCTACTATGTGCTATTACCTACTATGTGCTATTACCTACTATGTACTATTACCTACTGTGTGCTATTACCTACTATGTGCTATTACCTACTATGTGCTATTACCTACTATGTGCTATTACCTACTGTGTGCTATTACCTACTATGTGCTATTACCTACTATGTGCTATTACCTACTATGTGTTATTACCTACTGTGTGCTATTACCTACTATGTACTATTACCTACTATGTGCTATTACCTACTATGTGCTATTACCTACTGTGTGCTATTACCTACTATGTGCTATTACCTACTGTGTGCTATTACCTACTGTGTGCTATTACCTACTGTGTGCTATTACCTACTATGTGCTATTACCTACTATGTACTATTACCTACTATGTGCTATTACCTACTATGTGCTATTACCTACTGTGTGCTATTACCTACTATGTACTATTACCTACTATGTACTATTACCTACTATGTGCTATTACCTACTATGTGTTATTACCTACTATGTACTATTACCTACTATGTGCTATTACCTACTATGTACTATTACCTACTATGTGCTATTACCTACTATGTGTTATTACCTACTGTGTGCTATTACCTACTATGTGCTATTACCTACTATGTGCTATTACCTACTATGTACTATTACCTACTATGTGCTATTACCTACTATGTGCTATTACCTACTGTGTGCTATTACCTACTATGTGCTATTACCTACTATGTGCTATTACCTACTGTGTGCTATTACCTACTATGTGCTATTACCTACTGTGTGCTATTACCTACTATGTGCTATTACCTACTGTGTGCTATTACCTACTATGTGCTATTACCTACTGTGTGCTATTACCTACTGTGTGCTATTACCTACTATGCCTTCAAAGCCAAGTCACTGTTCAGAATCAGACACCTTACAAATAATCTTAATTAGAAATCTATTATTCTGTATCTACAGCACAAAAAAAACTATCAAAAATGTATGCGTCTCTATGGTAACAGACTACATACATACCCTGAGTAGTCTGATCCTGCAGTCATATTTCTATCTGTTTTTTACTACATGTACAGTACTTTACAAAAGTGTTAGGAAGGTGTAGACAATGACTACAAAGTAATAATGCTTCCAGAAATAGAAGGGTTAATAGTTTATTTTTGTCAATTAACCAAATGAAGTAAATGATGAAAAAGAGAAATGTAAATCCCATCAATATTCGGTGTGACCTTTGCCCTTTGCCTTCTATCAGTTCTTCTTGGTACTTGCAGACAGTTTTTGGCAGAACTGGGCAGGGAGGTTGTTCCCGCCACCATCTTGGAGAACTAAGCACAGATCTTCTGTGGATGTTGCTTGCTCCAATCCGTCTGTCTCTTCATGTCATCCCAGACAGACTGGAGGATGATGAGATCAGGGCTATATCTGTGGGGGCCGGATCATCACTTCCAGGACTCCTCCTCCAAAGCGCAAAGGTCACACCAAATATTGATGGAATTTACATTTCTCTTTTCTTCATGTTGATAAAAGACAAAAATAAACTGTTAACCCTTTTATTTCTAAAAGCATTCTTACTTTCCAGCATTTTTACACACCTGCTTAAAACTTTTACACAGTACTATATGCGGTGAGAAACAAGGACAGATAGAAGGGCTTATGGCTGCAGAATCAGACTACAAGGGATTTATATGTAGTCTGTTACCATGGACACACAACAGCTCTGTCTAGGACCTATAAACACAGAACTATAGAAGACTAATTACAAAATTGCATAAATTTTTCGTTGAAGAAAACAAATCTCCTCTGTAAAGCATATGCAAAGTCGAGATCTACAGTGCACCAAGTTTGCTTGCTATCTCCCTTAGGTCGTGACTACACACCTATTTAATGGGTAAAATTATATCTGCATCACAACTTGAATTGTTTCCAAAGAAAACAAAAGAAAAAAACAACTCGTGACTATTGCAAAATTTCTTACAGTACAAGAGTTTTCAGTCATCACAAGGTTGTTCGTGATGACTTTGCATTGGGGAACAGCTGTTTGCTGCAACGTCTCTGCTGTGATAGGCTGGCCATACATAATATATTGCTGTCTGCTGACTTTCCCCATACACATGCACAGTTGGCTTGGCCATGTGTGCATGTATTCTTAATGTGGAGAGGGGAATGAGCCATTGTCAGACGCTTCATCGAAAAACAGGATAGCGCAAGCTGAAATCCACGTGTGCAGCCATTCTCTTCCACAACGCTTGCTGTCGGAGGACGGTCATACACATCAGATAGGTGGCCAGTCCCACCAAAATGGAAGGATTGAGCCAACATTGAAGGGATTTTCTGGGACAAACTGTATATATTGATGACCTATCCTTAGAATAAGTCATCAATATGTGATCGGTGGCGGTCTGACGCCCAGGACCACCACCGATTAGCTGGTTAAATAGGTTACAACGTTCAGGGCTTCATAACTGAATACCAAGCATAATGCTCTACATATCCTAGGGGCTCTGCTTGGTATTGCATTCACTTGAATGGGACTGAGCTGCTGCTTTACTATTCGATCGATGAATGTGATGTCTTTGGCTCTTCAACAGCTCTTTGTTGGCCTTGCGTGTCTCCCATTGATCACATATTGATGACTGATCCTAAGGATAGGTCATCAGTATATAAGTCCTGGAAAACCCCTTTAATTTATTGTGTATGGCCAGCGCTTATTATCAGGGTTGCCCACACTTATGACATATAGATAGCTGTGTATAAGGGAATTGCCTTACAAGTAATTTCACAATAACTATAAATACACGGCATCAGATTAAAGCAATACGGTGTAAAGGTATAAATGGCATCTGAGCTAACAACAAGATATATCTGGATTGATGGACCCGATGCCAGGGTGTAATAGTTATAGTGCCAGATTCAGACTCTGAGATCTCCTTAATGGCGCCTCTATCTCCCGTCTATCTTATTATAGCACCCCTAAGGCAAGGGATGATGTCAGAGAAACTCCTGAGCCAAGAACACAAGCTTATTGTGACATTATACAATCTATCCATAGGGGGTATAGAGGTAGAAGTCACACGCAGCCCTTGTGCCTAAGGGGACCCAAGTGCCCACCTGCCTAATAAGAAGACATCAGTATTATATATGGCACATGGTAGCTGTGGGCCCTACTAAGGATTTTGTATTGGGGCCAAGGAGCTTCAAGTTTAATAAAAAATTACCTAAACCATGATGCAATGGGGAGAGATATAGTTTACGTTTTGGCTCAGTTTCTCATAGTGTTCACGAAGTGTGTACTATACACTGCTCAGCTGCTGCAGAACCTCTCTATGAAGAATAAAGGGAAGATTTCTGTCCCCCTGGTATTTGATACACATGAATCCTCTTAAAAAGAACATCTACAGCAGTTGAGGTGTGTATTATGATGTTCTGCAGCAGCTGAGGTGTGTATTATGAGGTTCTGCAGTAGTTGATGTGTACTTTGATGTTCTGCAGCAGCTGAGGTGTGTATTATGATGTTCTGCAGCAGCTGAGGTGTGTATTATGATGTCCTGCAGCAGCTGAGATGTGTATTATGATGTTCTGCAGCAGCTGAGGTGTGTATTATGATGTTCTGCAGCAGCTGAGATGTGTATTATGAGGTTCTGCAGTAGTTGATGTGTACTTTGATGTTCTGCAGCAGCTGAGGTGTGTATTATGATGTTCTGCAGCAGCTGAGATGTGTATTATGATGTTCTGCAGCAGCTGAGGTGTGTATTATGATGTTCTGCAGCAGCTGAGATGTGTATTATGATGTTCTGCAGCAGCTGAGATGTGTATTATGAAGTTCTGCAGCAGCCGAGATGTGTATTATGATGTTCTGCAGCAGCTGAGGTGTGTATTATGATGTTCTGCAGCAGCTGAGGTGTGTATTATGATGTTCTGCAGCAGCTGAGGTGTGTATTATAATGTTCTGCAGCAGCTGAGGTGTGTATTATAATGTTCTGCAGCAGCTGAGGTGTGTATTATGATGTTCTGCAGCAGCTTAATTGTGTACTCTAATATGTAACATCTGCAGTGTGCTATATGGTGTTCTGTAGCATTTGCTGGGTGTATCATGTTCTCCAGAAATGATGTGTTCAAGTTTTGTGGCAGCTGCAACACAAAACAGTATAATATTGCAACTGCTGCAGAACCTCTTTTGTAAAGAGACATACAATACTAGTCCGTCCAGAGGAATGGTCCAGAGGAGGCATTTCCAGCCAAACAGTTGCACCTTATTGTGAATGCCAGTGAGTCAGTGTAAGAGCTGATCTGCGCTATAATTGTAGATTCAGGCCTGCACAACCATTAGGACTGTCTCCGCCATGTCCAGCTCCCACACGGTTAATCATTATCTCAGCTCCGGCTACTTTGGTGTTTCCTGTCTAGCCATGAAAGCCACATCACAGGGCCGGGTAATGACTGTGAGTCATTACTGTAATAAGTAGTTCAATGGTTCTCAGGAGACACTTATCTAAATCTAAACCATATCACCCCATGTGTATCATAACATAGCACAACTTTATAGGGACAGCACCGCAAGGGCACTTATCACTGTATGATTTATGAGCTGTCGGTCTATATTTTATATGGATATAATGTGGCGGTGATATCATTTTATGGCTTTATTGACGCAATAAATGTCTCTAGATGGCGGAGTTCTTGTTTTTGCCTCCAGTTTTCATCTTTCGGTATCAGCCGCTTATCACTTTTCTACAGTAGATTATCATTAGTCTTATCAGTAATAGGATGATGGGGGTAATTCACATTCTAGGTAGCGTGAACTGTAAATGGCAGCAAACTATTGCATTGTAGGAGTCTGGTTATATGGCTCAGATTAAGATGACCAGAGATGGAAGAACCTCCCAAGATGTGTCTTGTTTTGGGTTCGGGTTGCTCGACTCCCTGATTCGTTTCATGCCAAAAAAGTTTGGATAGAGCCGGAAGTGACATTATTATACTCTGGGGGTCTCTTCAGATCTAGAGTATAATAGATGGAGGACCAGGGGAGGTGTAAAAAATAACAAAACATTTATACTCACCTTCCGTCTCCTCATATCGTCCCATGCTCTCTCTCAGCCTTCTTGCTGACGTCATATGGACAGGGACACCACTGAAGCCTGTGATTGGGCCTTGGCAGTCACATGGAGATGCTGATGGTCATGGCGCTATAATCAGTATGGGACAGTATGTCACTGGGAGGCAGAGACTCCTTTTATCATAGATATCTATACTGCTCTCCCGGCATAAGGTGCAGGCCGGTAAGGCTAGGTTCACACCTGCGCCAGGTTTCCGTTTGGGGATTCCGTTCCCCATTCCGCTTGGACTTTTCTTTCCACATTTTTTGGACGGAAACCGACTGGAAACACGGCTGACCCTATTATAGTCTATGGGGTCCGCCGGTTTCCGCAGGTTACCACTTTTTAAGTGTATTGGGTTTCCATTTCTCAGGTCCCCAAGCGGACCCGAAGAACGGACACCCGAACGAGAGTGTGAACCTAGCGTCAATCTGGCGAACACATGACCAAGTTTCACAGCTGAAACTCAGTCATGTGAATGCACCCTAACACTTTTCAATTGAGATGTTACTGTCTATGCCACCCCTCTTATGGGATGAAATTGTGACAATTTTTACAACTTTTTTAAAGGGTGCAGTTCATAAATCTAACATACATCACCTCGACTGATCACGTCCAGTTTCCCAATATTCAAAAATGGAGTGATGTCAAAAATTTAATATGATGCAAATATTCTGTACATCAAAGCCCAAAAATTCCTAGAACCCTTTGTTGCTACTTTTTGCTACTAGAATTCCACCATGATAAATCCCCCCCTCTGTTGCACAGTCTCTCCATGCTGGACATTGTGACATCATCATGTATTATTAATAAATTATATTTTGGGGGGATTGTAACTTGAGTATACGGTGTGATATTTCAAAGCTGTTTTTCTTTCTTGTCCACTGCTTTGATCTCATGGCCTGTTCTGTAAATTTGTTCTTTCATTATGGGGTGGTCTTTAAAGGGTGGTCTTATGTTATTTTTATTCTATGAAATGAGCTCCATACATTCTATACAATGCACCGCGTTCCCAGAGATCAGGTTAGTCATCACCGTCAATCCCTAGCCGATCACTGTCCTCGGCCTGGAAGGGTCATGGCTTCATTGTTTGGATGGTGTTGGTTTACATATTTAGGCTTTGTAGTCTATATTTTGTCTTTCCAGCCGGACAGCTGACAATTACTGTGTCAATGCTCCTTGGGTTGAGCTCAGTCTCCAACCATCAATCACCCGGCATCACAATTGAAAATCAGGTCTAGATAGCAGAAGAATGTATATCGTATTGAGCTTGCCACCTTCAGTTCTTGTATTTTGCCCTTACATCGTGTAGATCCTGCTGCGTGCAGTCAATTTTATGGAGGTTACATCTTGGGAGATCAACAATTTTGGTGGGACCGGCCAGATGACTTTCACCCCCAAATAAATATAAGTCTGTTTTATTTCAACATGTTTCATACTTTTGTGCTTAGGGGAGATAAGTCAACTCCAGAGATGTTCACTTGTGGCTTACTACCCTTTGCCAATTGAGTGTGCATGTGTATGTGAAACATCAGAAGTAATAGCTGTCAGGTGAACAAGTGAATAGCCGTTTTAAAGGGGTTTTCTCACAAATATAACCAAATGTAATAGCGGACATCTTTCATCATGATCAGTTTCCAGTGGATATGACCATGAATGCAAGAACTTTCTATGGTCTGGGACTCGTCAGAAACCAAGTTATGATTTCCCTATTGTGTCCAACTTATCAGGAGGGACACTACATGTATGAGAAGATAACCTGACCACAATAAGGACATCATGGCTGGTTATCAGGAGAACACTACATGTATGAGAAGATAACCTGACCACAATAAGGACATCATGGCTGGTTATCAGGAGGGGACACTACATGTATGAGAAGATAACCCGACCACAATAAGGACATCATGGCTGGTTATCAGGATGGGACACTACATGTATGAGAAGATAACCCGACCACAATAAGGACATCATGGCTGGTTATCAGGAGGGAACACTACATGTATGAGAAGATAACCCGACCACAATAAGGACATCATGGCTGGTTATCAGGAGGACACTACATGTATGAGAAGATAACCTGACCACAATAAGGACATCATGGCTGGTTATCAGGAGGACACTACATGTATGAGAAGATAACCCGGCCACAATAAGGACATCATGGCTGGTTATCAGGAGGACACTACATGTATGAGAAGATAACCTGACCACAATAAGGACATCATGGCTGGTTATCAGGAGGACACTACATGTATGAGAAGATAACCCGACCACAATAAGGACATCATGGCTGGTTATCAGGAGGGACACTACATGTATGAGAAGATAACCCGACCACAATAAGGACATCATGGCTGGTTATCAGGAGGACACTACATGTATGAGAAGATAACCCGACCACAATAAGGACATCATGGCTGGTTATCAGGAGGACACTATATGTATGAGAAGATAACCTGACCACAATAAGGACATCATGGCTGGTTATCAGGAGGACACTACATGTATGAGAAGATAACCCGACCACAATAAGGACATCATGGCTGGTTATCAGGAGGGGACACTACATGTATGAGAAGATAACCCGACCACAATAAGGACATCATGGCTGGTTATCAGGAGGGGACACTACATGTATGAGAAGATAACCCGACCACAATAAGGACATCATGGCTGGTTATAAGGAGGACACTACATGTATGAGAAGATAACCCGACCACAATAAAGACATCATGGCTGGTTATCAGGAGGACACTACATGTATGAGAAGATAACCTGACCACAATAAGGACATCATGGCTGGTTATCAGGAGGACACTACATGTATGAGAAGATAACCCGGCCACAATAAGGACATCATGGCTGGTTATCAGGAGGACACTACATATATGAGAAGATAACCTGACCACAATAAGGACATCATGGCTGGTTATCAGGAGGGACACTACATGTATGAGAAGATAACCCGACCACAATAAGGATGTCATGGCTGGTTATCAGGAGGACACTACATGTATGAGAAGATAACCTGACCACAATAAGGACATCATGGCTGGTTATCAGGAGGACACTACATGTATGAGAAGATAACCCGACCACAATAAGGACATCATGGCTGGGTTTCTGACAAGTCCTAGACTCTAGAAAGTTCCTGTATTAATGGTTGTATTCATTGGCTCTCGAACAAGACAACAGATGTCACCACTAAGATGGTTAGAGGAAATCTATAAAACTCTGCAAAATTTTTAATTATTTATATTTGCAAAAATGTTTAATTTTTAATTGTCTACAAATTTGCATACAGCACGTTTATAGGAAAACCCCATTTGGAGATGACTTCGTAGTCAATCTCTCTCCACTAGGGTCTATTTTGTATGGGATGATCCACCAATACCCTATTAGGTGTTACTGATATGATGTCTGTATGGACAATGATGATAAAAATGAAAGGGAACCTGTCATGATATACATGCAGTCCGATCTGTTATTAGGTTATAGAGTAGGAGGGTCTGAGCAGACTGATATATAGTATTGAATAGTTTCTATACTTTTCTATGGCCATATAATGAATAGAATTTGGTTGAAGAGAAGGTTAAAGGTGTGAATGTGATCGTATGGTTTCCCACAAGCCGGGCTTCTGCCTGTAATACTATCCAATCGTGTCCCCTCCTAATTGGTCTTAATGGTTTAGGAGGTCAAGGAGAAAGAAAAGCTGTGTAATTTTGCACATGCCAGTGACGCCTGAACACACAAGCAAAGTTTACTCAGGACACCCTGCGACGTATGCCATGAGTGTGCCGCACAAGAGGTCAGGCCGAGCTCGGCCCTGGTATCATAAACAAGTCCTGAATATAGACATTGGCATCAGACAAATTAAAGCTTGGAATGAAGGCAGCATGCCTGGCACTCAGGAAACAGAGAAGATCTGGTAGCATGAGATTGATTCGTCTGGGGTAGGAATGTCTGGAAGTGATAGGATCTGTCTGTACACAAATCTCCGCACTGTGCTGACAACAGCCAAGATCTTTTCTGTGCAGCCAATATGTCCAATAATAGGTCCAATGCAAACACACATGACAATTAAAGGGGTTTTCAGGCCACAAATGCATTTGTGATGCTGATGGTCTATCTATAAGATTATCAGTACCTGATCTGTAGGGGTCTGACACCTGGGGCCCGCACAGATCCTCTGCCTCCTGGTGCTGGAAGCTACTGAGGTAGATGGGGCAGTCTGCTGTTATTAAAGTAATAGGAGCGGAGCTGTAATTCCTGGGCTGCACCGCTGATCCTACTACTTGCATCTTCCCACACTCAGAGGCCGCTGGATGAGCTGACGTGTGCGGGGTCTGGCCATCAGACCCCCACAAATCAGATACCATTGACCTATCCTGTGAATAGTTCATCAGTTTGAAAAATTTATTCGGGGCTGGAAAACCCCTTTAACTCTTTCAGTAGCTTTGGCTTTCTTTTGTGATGTGATATCATGATGCAGCAACTTATCAAGTTGCAAAAAAGTCAAGTTAAAGTTTGCTACACCTGTTTTCCAAATTATAATATGAAAAAGAGCCTCAACCACCTTTTTACCTTGATAAATGACTGCAAAAGTACTCGCTACAGTCATGCCCCCCAGAGTGCCTACCACAAATACCCCCCAGAGAGCCAGCAGTGGAGACCACCAACTTCAGATGCTTTTAGTCTAGAGACACTACTAGACAGTGCCAAAAATGCTCCCCACTTCCAGGACTCCTCCTCCTAAGGACGCTCACACCGAATATTGATGGGATTTACATTTCTCCTATGCCTGAAAGCGTTCTTACTGTGCAGCATTTTTTCTATACCTGCCTAAAACTTTCGCACAACACTTTAATATTTCCTTAGTGAATTTACAGGTTTCCTTACACTGAGCTCTTCACACAGCATCAGCTGCTTCAGCCTCATTGATCTACTCGCTACCAGTCTCTTTTCATGTTTGATCTGGTATGTTTAGTACGGACTTTGAAGGGCAGATTTTATTTCAGTTTTTATAGGTGAGAAATATCCTTGTCCTAATCATTGGATGATGAAGAATGTTGGACGTCCATAGATCAAGTTCCTTGTTTGCTGGAGGGTAAAGATTCATTACAGCGGGATTAGAGGGCTTCACATCAACAGCTATGGTGTCCAGTGTGTAATAACCTATCAATTGTCTCTGTTATGTCTGCCATACACTGCCTGGTCTTACAGCTTCATGACAACCTGTCAATCTCCTCATACATTTCCAGGAGGAATAACAGAGTAACAATGTAATGCAGAGTGCACATGACAGGTTGAGATATCAGGTTCTCCTTTAGGCTAAAGCCCCACATAACGGGATGCTGCAAAAAAGTGTTGTGGGAAAAAAACGCAGCGGCAACGCAGCGCTTTTTTGCTGTGGCCCGCTATGTGGGGCTTTAGCTTAAAACAAAATGAAACTCCCTGGACACCCCTTAAAATATGGTTCTGATCAATGAAAAGCCCCTTTAAGCTGTTCCCTGATGTATTTTGCCAGGACTGATCTACAGTTAAACAATTTTTGCCTACTGACATGGTGCACTGGAGCCACCAACACCCTGAGGACCTCGGAGCCTCGACCAGCCATGATGACATTGCAGTGGTCCTATCCTGCAGTGAAGAGGCGAAGAGTTGACCAGGCATGCCTAAGGGAATTGCTTGGTTGGCTGGCTCCAAAACCACAGCATTTAGCAGTGGTTTTGGGAAAATTTTGGCAAAACTAAGACATGATGTGTGAATACACTCTAACGCCCATAGATGTCAGTGGAGAGGCCAAATGCATGCACAGCCACCTCTCCTATATGGGGCTACGACGAATCTAGCAACCTGGGGGAATCTGCACTGCATGGAATACACTCTGTATATCAGATAGATTTCCCAGCCAGAAGACCGGGACTCCTTACATCAAAGAGATCAATAATGCTGGGAATCCCTGCCTACCCATAACTTTACTGTCCCCTACTGTACATAGTATGGATAGTAGAGCCACAAAGAGGCACGGACTCCTATTATTATAGATCACTATGATGTAAGGAGTCTTGGTCTCGTGGATGGGTTAATGGGCCAAGGTACGGGCTGGATTTTCTAGCCCGGATTGCCCTGTGTGCATGGGGCCTAGAGGTGGGATAAGGCCCACTAAATCAGTCCCCAATTATTTAGATAGCTTTCAATTTTCATTCATTACACGTATTTGTAGAAAAGTCGCTCACACACCTCTCGGGTACACCAGGTGAAATCTCATGCATCTAATGTGTGACTCCACAGCAGATGGCAGGCAGCCCCCAGCAGTGGCAGCGTTCACACAATACATCGGCAGATACATTGCTGTCTTGTGCTGTCTTGTCAGAGGGGTGTAATTACGTAAGTGTTAGGTTCATCATTTCCAGACTGAAAACCGAGGTTGCAAATGAACAGGATTTTCTTCACTTCCTAGAGGAAAACAGATAATGTGATACCTCACTAGGTGTCGGTGATATCCTGCTGACTTCCCACCAGTCCCATTGTGGCATCCTGCTGAGACCCCAGAGTAGAATAATTTCACGTCCAGTTCTATCCAAACAAGTTCAGACTGAACCAGAGGATTGCCAGGTCAGAACACCGGACAAAAGAAATCTTCAGAGGTTTGCCAATCCTTAGTCATGACGCAGCTGTGTGCCCATTCCCTGACATCCTTGGTCTTCTTCCAGCCCGACACAGGTCCCCAAAGGAGACCAAAGATGTCAGGGAATGGGCAATGAGGGAGCCCAGGAAAGGTTAGGGAAGGTGAGTATCAGCCTTTTTTAATTTTACCACATCACTCCTGGGCCTCCGCCTATTATACTCTGGGGACTGAAGTACAACAGTGGTTTGTGGGTGGTGAATCCCAAAAATTCTGGCTTCAGGCAAACCAGAGTTTTTGGAAAATTCATAACCTGATCTCATCTCATCTCTATCCCTTTCCACAAGATACAGGATAACTTTTGAGTCCGACCACTTATGCCCCATCAATCAGGCAGCACAAACTTTGGTATCTTTGGCATTCCCATTGAAATAAATTGATCGGTGAGCGTGCAGGCGGACCACCTCGCGACCACGGCTCCATTCAGAACAGGAGACAAAAATCCCCCATTCTCCTAATTGTTGGGGGCCTGAGTTGTCGGACCCCCACTGATGTGTAAATGATCCCCTATCCTATGAATAGAGTATAACGTGCCCAGATGGGAAAATCCCTTGACATTTATGAGTATAGAGAGAATTTGGAGCTCCGTATTAGTATAACATTGAACTTCAACCACAATAAAAATCTATTAAGTTAAAAATAAATAAATAAATAAATACATTTTTAATAAATAATTTACAAAATACATTCACACTGAAATATTTACAAGAATTTCTAAATTTGCATGAAAGCATTTACAGCATACATTTGAGGCCACGGCTGGTGAAGGTTTGTGGCTTTACACAGATGAAAGTCCTTTCTTAAGTGAAAGTTAATTGATCACAAGATATTTGGAGAAATTCTAGAGGTGTAGCTAGACACCGGACCCTTGAGGATTGGGAATTAATACCCTCTTTGCCTTAATGAATACTGGAGGGTTAAATGTTAAACACAAGGGAAACCTGTCTGTCAACAGCGAGGGCTGAATTCAGTCTGTAGACCATGATTTGGAAATTTGGTATCCTTGGTGGAGATGGAAACACCTCTGGATTGTGACTCTGGTGCTTTTAAAAAGTGAATTTGTGAGATGGAATTCAATTTATATCAATAATGTATTCACCATGAAAAATCTCTCTACACACTGCTAGTCTGACCCTATTACCTGGGATATAGGATTTCATGCTATTAAGTGGCAGAAACGATACTATAGGGACCCCGGCTCAGCTTTGATCCTTTAGGACAACATGACCCCAGACCTTGATCTCGTCATAGAATGTTTGTGGGACAAAGTGATCTGATGAAGGACGAGAGGGAACTGGATCTCCACATTCCTCCTGTTAACCATATAGGCAGCAAATACCCTCTTTGGGACTTCTAAATTAGAAGGGGATCCCCGGAACAAAAAACCCTCTTCTATTATTCAGAGTGGAGAGCAGCTACAAAATGTTTCTCAGTTTGGACACAATTAGAGATGGGCAAACCTCTGAAGATCTTTTAGTTTTGTGTTCAGACGATTCAGCCCAAAGTTATCCATAGTATAATATATTCCCTTCTGGTATGTGAATGATGAACTCCCAAAGTTTCGGGCTAGGAGCGAACCGAAAACTTTTGGAAATTTTGGGTCAAATCTGGTTCGATCATCTCTAGACTCAATGTTTCTGAAAATAACACATAGATTTTAATGTGTTCTGTGTAAAACTTCCATCCTCCTGAGGAGGCACTGCAGGGAAATGGAACACTTTCTGTAGGGTTTCTCAATCGATCACAGATGATTGCTGGTACTGATTCTTATTGGTTGATGACCCCCCTAACCTGAAGCGACTGTCCTAAGCAGATAACCCCTTTAAAAAGCTTAGTACTATGAAATAAAAGCCTCTCCCTTTTCTAATATTCTCCAGCAGCTGTCTCATCAATGCAGTTGCCTCAGGCTGTGGCAGAATATTTGTGGGTATTCGGCTGGCATAGTCAAAGACAAAGCTTAACTCATCTGCTAACATGAGACTCATTTCAATGTGTAAAAATAATTATGCAATTTCTAACAATAAGACCATAGCTTAGAGGGGTTGTCACCCTGCTAGATGTAACACCTGCTTGTTACACACCTTCTTGGGTATCCTCCACTTGGGCCCACTGTTGCACTTAAAGAAGCTCAGAGCACTGAAATCAATGGAAATAATAGAAGCCTATAGATTGTAGCATAACATTGTGGTTACCCCTAAGGGGGTGGGCCCCAAGGGGGGAGTGGGGGTGGGGTTGGGGGGGGCCCCAACTCGGGGGGGGGGGGGGGGGGGGGGACGACTCCCCGTGTGTCTCCCCAATGGAGGAGGGGGGGGGGCCGGATTGAGAATGGGAAAAAGAAAAAAAAATAAAAAGAGGGTGTGGGGGTGTTCTTTTTTTCTATTTTTTTTTTTGTTGGTGTTTTCTCCCCTTTCTTTTTTTTTTGTTTGTTGTTTGTTGGTCCGCCCCTTTCTTGTTTGTTGGTTTTTTTTTGGGTGGCTTGTCTTCTTTTTTTTTTTTTTTTTTTTTGTTTTTCCTTTTTTTTTTTTGTGCGGCAGAAGGTGTGGTGTGTGGGCTGCCGGGGGGGGGGGGTTGTTTAGGACAGTGGAACCTTTAATTAGCACCAAATTTAAGGTGCCTCCTACTAACCCTATAAGAGGGCACCTGAGACCTCCCTCCACTGTGTAAATTATAAAGTAAAAGGAAACAAGCTTCTAGGGAGGGAAGCCTTGTGCTGCTGTCTGGACTAAGGGAATACAGATTGACATTACAATCAACGATTCCCCTTACGTCCGACAGCAGCACAATATGGGGAGATAGCAAGTAATTCCCCTAGGGAGGGTTTCCTCGCCTTACAACGTCAAGGACTGTCTGACCAAAGGCAGTTGTCTGGGAACTGCGGACGTCTAAACGATAATGTTTGACAAAGGTCAACTGGGATGACCATGATGCAGCCGCACAAATCTGGTCCAAAGGTAAGGACCGGTACTCAGCCCAAGAAGTCGACACAGCCCTGGTCGAGTGGGCCGTAGAAAAAACTGGAGGGAGTAACTCCTGAATAAGGAAGGAAGACCTAATTGTCTCCTTGATCCATGTGGATAGAGTAGGCTTGGAAGCCTTGAGGCCTTTGTTTTTACCCAGCATATGAATTAGTAGGTTTTCGGCCTTCCTAAACGGTTGAGTGCGGGATAGGTAAATCCGCAGACACCTTACCACATCTAAGGTGTGGAGCTTTTCTTCCTCCTCAGAGGTTGGAGTGGGGAAAAACACTGGTAGCGAAATTAGCTGATTGCTATTATAGCATGAGGGGACCTTAGGGTTAAACCCAGGCAAAAATCTAAGGTGCACCCTATCTGCAAAAAACACAATGTACGGTTCTCTAGAAGAGAGAGCCTGGAGTTCCCCTACTCTTTTGGCAGATGTAATAGCCAACAAAAAAACGGTTTTGTATGCCAAATATTTTAGCTCCGTAGTCTCCAAGGGTTCAAATGGAGGACCGCACAGGCCTGTAAGGACTACCGCAAGGCCCCACTGGGGAACTGGAGATGATACTGAGGGCTTTAGCCTCATTGCCCCTTTAAGGAACCTTGCAACCAGAGGATCCTGAGACAGACATCTGTTCAAATGAGCGGAGAGGGCCGCAATCTGCACTTTCAAAGTGGCAGGGGCAAGGCCCTTATCCAAACCGTCCTGAAGAAAATTTAAAATATCAGCCGTTGAAGGTTGTAGATTATTAATACCCTTCTTGGAGCACCACTCCATGAAAATCTTGGCTGTCCTCTGGTAGTTCTTATTGGTAGAGTCTGCTCTTGCAGAAGAAAGGGTCTTCAGGACGGCCTCTGACAGTCCTCTATCCTGCTGTAGGGACTGCTCAACCTCCAGGCTGTCAGGTTGAATCTCCAGAGATCCTGGCACTTCAGAGATCCTTGGGAAACCAGGTTCTGGATGGGGGGAAGCCTCCAATATATCCCTCGACTCATCTCCATGAGTTGGGAAAACCAAGCTCTTTTTGGCCAGAATGGAATGATGGCTATCACAGAGACTTGGTCCTGTCTGATTTTCATCAATACCTTCGGTATTATTGGAATTGGAGGGAAGATGTATGCCAGCCTGGACCTCCGAGGGATGGACAGGGCATCCACTGCCAAGGGATTGTCCTCCTGGTAAAGGGAACAGAACGTCTCCACCTTGGCGTTGAGTCGGGTTGCCATGAGGTCTATTTCTGGAAGACCCCACTTCAGGGTAATCTGATGAAAGACTTCTGGATTGAGTGACCATTCTCCTGATACGGCATGACCCCGACTCAACCGATCCGCTACTATGTTCAGGGAGCCCTTGATGTGAACTGCGGATAAATGGGTTAGATTTTTCTCTGCCCATGTAAATATCAGATCTGCCTCCCTGAGGAGGGTTGGTGATCTGGTGCCTCCCTGTCTGTTCACGTACAGCACTGTGGTCATGTTGTCTGACCGGATTTTGACTGCTCTTCCCTTGAGAAGAGGCGAGAAATGGAGTAAGGCACGATATACAGCTCTGAGCTCCTTCCAGTTGGACGAGGTCCTTCTTTCTGGAGCGCTCCAGACTCCCTTTATGGAGTTTTCGTCCAAATGGGTTCCCCATCCCAAGAGGGATGCATCTGTAGTCAACAGGGTCCAAGAAGGTTGGACCGTGGACCTTCTGTCTTTCAGGTGCAACCACCACTTGAGGGAAAGACGGGTCCTGGGGGAGAGTCGAATCTTCTTGCTGAGTGTAAGAAGGGAGCGATCCCAAGCCTCTAGTAACTCCTTTTGGAGGGGACGTAAGTGCCACAAAGCCCATGGGACTGCCTCCACTGAGGAAGACATCAAGCCCAGGATCTTCATCAATGTTCTGATGGAGGCTATCGGCTTTTTGAAGAGGTGCCGGACTGCACCGACCAGTTTCTCCTTCCTTGCTGGTGTCAAGGAGACCTGCAGGCGGACTGAATCCAGGAAGTAGCCGAGGAACTTCCTTCGGGTTGAAGGGATCGTTACCGACTTCTCCCAGTTTATAAGCCATCCCAGACTCTGAAACAGGGACACGGCTGTCTGTAGATGCTGGAGCAAAACAGACTCTGACTGGGCTTTTATCAACCAGTCGTCTAGATAAGGCACCAAGAATATCCCCTGAAGTCTGAGGGCGGCCGCTATAGGAGCCACTACCTTTGTAAAGGTGTGGGGAGCAGAGGAGATCCCGAAGGGTAGTGCTGTGAACTGAAAATGCTTCGTGTGGCCGGAAACTACTACGGCAATCCTTAGAAACCTTCTGTGTGGAGGATAAATAGGAATATGCAAATAGGCGTCTTTTAGATCCAAAGTCACGAAAACATCGCCTTGGAGGAGAAAAGTGGTGACAGACTTTATGGTTTCCATACGGAAGTGCTTCTTTTTGATGAAGCGGTTGAGGTACCTTAAGTCTATGACCATTCTCCATTTGTCTGCCGGTTTTGGTACCAGGAAGACGGGAGAATAGACACCGGATCCTTCTTCTAGAGAAGGGACTTCCTCCAGGGCTCCCTTGTGAATGTATTCTCGGATGGAGCATTCCAATGTAGTCTGCTGCATTATAGGCAGGCTGCTAGTTAACACAAACCGATCCTGAGGAGGATGGAGGAACTCGATTGCATATCCTTTTTGGATTACCTGCAGGACCCATGGGTCTTGAATTTTTTCCTGCCAGCAGTTGAAAAAAGGGGGAGACGACCCCCGACAGGAATCTCGGCCACAGGAAGACTGCTCCTGATGTCAAAAGCTAGGCTTCTCCTTTTTATCATCAGACTTCGGGAATCTCCGGACGGCGCCTCTAGAGGAATATCTAGAGCCTCTTTGGGACTGCCGTCCACGACGAGGCGAATAGCCTCTACCACGGCCAGAATTAGATCTACCTCTAAAGGCCTGGGGTAAAGTTTTACCCTTCCTATCAGCCAAGCCCTCCAGGATCTCGTCTAGGGCACTGCCAAAGACTCTACCTGGCTCAAAGGGTAATGCGCACAAATTATATTTTGAGGGGAAATCAGCTCTCCAGGGTTTTAACCATAGAGGTCTTCTTGCTGCAGTGGTAAGTGCCAGAGATTTGGCCGCCAGCCTTAATTGATGGTGGGAGGCCTCCGCTAAATATTCAGCTGCCAGGGAAACCGAGCCTAGAAACCCTAGCAGCTCATCTCTGGAGACTCCAGAATCGATGTCCCTCTCGAGATGAACCAGGTCAGTGCGTAATTTGGCTGACACTTCACAAGACGCAACCGCCACAGCGGTCTGGGCCGAGGCAGCTGAATACGCCTTCTTGAGGGTATTGTCGATGTGCCTGTCCATGGCGTCGTGCAAATTTGATCCATCATCTGATGGTACCATAGTGCGGCGTGACAGTTTGGCCACCGCCATATCCACCTTGGGAGGAGGACCCCATTGATCCCATTGAGCAACTGGGAATAAAGCCTTGAACCTCCTAGAAACCACAAGAGGTTTTTCAGGACATTTCCACTCTGAAGACATTAATCTTTGTAATGTCTCGTCCACTTGGAAGACCCTAGGCCCTCTATAGGTGGACGTGGAGGCTTCCCCCGTCAACATCACGATCCTTAGACCGGATGGACTTCAGCAGCCGGCTTAATTTTTCGAGTGGGAAGCACGGCCTGCTGGAATCTTCAGTGGAATCGTCAGATGAGAGTGTCTCGTCCACTATCTGATAATCTTCGTCAGCGATGCGTAGGGAGGACTGTCTCAACCCGCGGTTTCTTGGCAATCTGGGCGATGGAAGAACGGATCTCCTTAAGAGACTCCTCCATATAGTCCTTTACCCAGGTGACAACCTCTCTTATAGAAGGTTCTTCTGACGGAGGTCCGCGGCATTGGCGACAGCGGGTAAAATCATAGCCGTCAGGTAAAGGAGTATTGCAATCCAAACACATTAGGTGTTTACGTTTAGAGGACTTTTTCCTCCTAAGCCCATCGCCATTACCTGATGCAGAAGATGACATCTGAAACATCAAAAGCCACATGACAATGTAGAATAGAAGATTGCCAAGCATCGCTTACAAGAAGAAAAAAACCAAGGGGTACCTTACTTTTTTAAATCGGTCACTTGAGAAAAAGATCCCGTCAGGAAAAACCCAGACACCGCAAACCGCAGCAGAGGAGCTAGTAACCACGAGCTCACCCAGTAAAGGACTGAAGCCCTTTTAAATGTAATACAGCAGCGAGGGGAGGAGCCAAACAAAGAAGATATTCATACAGCGCCAAACAAGGTCAAATGCCATAATGGAACATAGAGGAGCATAAGCCTAAGCCAGAGGTTCCACATACAAGCAGCAAAAAACAAATCTATATTTTGCCATTAAAATTCCAATTTTCAAACTTACCGCACTTTTCCGAGAAAACCGGAAGTAGGCCGCGGTGGTGCGCAAAGGCTTCCTTCCCCGGGGAACACGGGACCGAAAAAAAAGGTTCCGGCCGAAGAGGTTCCCCGCTTACTTCCGGGATCGCGCTGCCTGCAGAGCGATGAGCCGGGTAACGCTGCGCTGCGGGGCGGAAAAAGGCCCGAAGGACCGGAGGATCTTAGGAACGTAGGAAAGGACCGAGGTACCCCCAAAAGGTAAGCCAGGAGCTTTTTTAGGAAAAAAAACCCCTAGCAACGGGAGGTCACCAGAGACCTCCGTCCACCTGTCCCACACAGGACAGAAAAAAACACAGTGGAGGGAGGTCTCAGGTGCCCTCTTATAGGGCTAGTAGGAGGCACCTTAAATTTGGTGCTAATTAAAGGTTCCACTGTCCTAAACAACACACAGGGGCAGAGATACCCCATATTGTGCTGCTGTCGGACATAAGGGGAAAATATGTGGGGGGGACCCAAACCCCCCCTCAAGGGGGGGGGTTGGAGAGAAAAAAAATTAATTTCATTATTTCTCTTTTTTTTTTTTTTTGTGGTTTTTTTGTTTGTGTGTGGTGGTTTTCCCCCTCCCCTTTGGGGTGGGAATATTTGGGGGGGGGGGGGGGGCTGTGTTGGTCATTGGTAGAGTCAGCCAGTTGACAACTCTTGGAAGCACATGGTCAGCCTTAGCCTGCTTTTTCACGACCATGTTTTATGAACTGAACGCTACTGGGGGAGACGGGATAGTATTTTGTGGTGAGACAGGGATCCTAGCATTCTATATGGTTGGAGTCCATCTCCCCACACAATGTTCAGGCCAGTAAATCCGCCACATACATGGACCATGTAGCCTAAAATTGACCACGCACTTCCAAGAACTGTTGGCTGAATGGTCATTCTATCATGATAAATCTGGCACAACACATGGATTGAGTTTCACAGCCAAAACTCATGTCAAACCAGGCTTAGTGTGTTACCAAAATTCTAAACAAGTTGCCCAAAAATTTGCTCTAACCTCAATATTCCTTACACCAGCCCCATAGAACTTTATTCCCTGTACTTTGGGACCTTCAAACTGGTTCTCAGAATGGTTGTCACTTTTTTAGCCCTCTTGACTATTTCCCAAGGTGGCCCAGGACGCATATGCACGGTGTAATTGAGTTTACACATCAGATGTTATGTAATGCCAGTATGAAGAGATTCCTGAGATTTTCCTTTCTGTCGATGACCTCATGTGAGCGACTATTGAAATAAAACATAGATCTGTTAGGAAGTTTCTCAGCCAAGGCTTCATTTTGACCTGACCCGGGAAGAACTGTGTAGATAATGCGTGGAGAATCGGATAAGTCTGGGAGCGTCTACTTTCATAGCAGTTCTCTCAATAGCTCCTGCTGCTGGGAACATCGAACTGCACCGGGAACAAAGGCAACCATGGCCGCCGCCAATATAAGCAATTGTATCAGGAACCATAACTGCTTGTGTTTGAGTTTCTAGTTTGATGTTTGGCTTGTAACACTGATGGAATTTAGTCATTTAGACACATTTATTGGGGGAGTTTTTATGCATTTTGCTATTTTTAACACTAACATTTCCAACTTGAACATGAGTTTTTTGGTTGAATTGAAACTATGGGGCAGATTGATGAAGTGAAGCCATTCAGTTGCCCATAGCAACCAATCACAGCGCAGCTTTCATTTTGTAGGACCATAATACAGAATGAAAGCTGCACTGTGATTGGTTGCTATGGGTAACTAAGACAGTTAAGATAGGGTTCATACATTTGCCCCCTATAAGTTAGGCTACACGCACATAACATTGTAAAAATACATTTCATCCACTTTTAATGGCCGTTCCATCTGTGACATATTTTTCATCCATCCGACCATTTTTAGCGCCAATTTGTCATTCTTTTTAATTGAGTTAAAAAAATAGGATGAATTTTATTGCTCTTTTTTTTTTTTTTTTAACCCATTTTTAACGGACATAACTCAGACATCAATCCGTTTTTATGTCCATTAAAGCGGACATATTGATTTCTATTGGGTTAGTGCGTCTGTCAAAACAGACAAGTATAGAGAATGTACGTTTTACTTTACAGAGCACTGCGCTGAAATCCTGCGCATGCGCAGTAGGTCCTGTAGTTTGTGCGCAAGTAGGCTCCTGTAATTTGTGCGCAGTACGCACGGACACGGCACGAATTACACGAGCGTACTGCACGTACACAGAATTTCAGCACAGCGCTCTGTAACTGATGATGACTCTGCTCTGGAACTGCTGAGGGGGCTGAACTACATGACTGGAAGGGTGTTATTGTGGATGACATGGCTGTGTTAGGCCAATGAAGTCAACGTCCCCTGTGCCCCCCAGTTTACTGGTACAAAAGATCAGTGAAATTTACGCCAGCTACAAGATTTCAGCTCAAGTACACAACCCGGTGGAAAAGCCGCCGCATTCATGAAGAGACGTGAATCACGTCCTAACTGGGGCGTCTCTTCTGCCAGCATCGGGGATATGAATCCTGGTGTTCAATGCACCTTATAAAAGCTGCCATCACTTGACTGTTTTTAACTGTTATGTCATCACCTAAATTAGCATTTTTTGGGGTCCAATAATACAGATGTGAGGCTGGGGCCCCACATTGCAGAAAAGCTGCTATTTTTATTGCAGATTTTGCTGCAGTTTTTTGAGCCAAAGGCAGGAGTAGATTGAGTAGAAGGGAGAAGTATAAGAAGCTTCCTAGATATTTCCCATTCCTTCCTTAGCCATTACTAGGTTTGGATCAAAAACACAGCAAAATCTGCAACAAAAAAAGCTGCGTTTCTACAACTTGGGGCCTCAGCCTGAGGGGTGTGGATGGGGGCGTAAAGTATCGGCCGCTACTTATGACGATAATACAATAAGTAGCAGTTGATTAGAAGAAGAAATGCTGCCTCCCAGTTTATGTCATGAGGCACCGCCTGAGGCAATCTCCTCAGGTCACCTCATGGAAGGTGTGCCCCTGAGTATATATACTAATAGACTAGAGGCAGTCTGCACCAGCTGCTTCTTGGCTGGTAACATCCCCACTGCCCATTGCCTGCTTAAGGTCTCCACCACCCCACCACAACATTAACAAACAAGGAACAAAGGATCATCTTAAGGGTCCTTCTGTCTTCTGAGGAGAGCAGTGGTGGCCTGGACCATGATGGGGACCTCATTTGAAGTTTTTCTATGGAGCATCTTCATTTATATTGAATATTTTTGGCTAATAATAACCTTCTTAAAGTAACCGTCCAGCCATCTTCAGACTATACCATCTATGGTTTCACATAATCCACATTTTATGTATTTTATAATTAAGTGTCGGCAGCCAGAGGATGTGGTGAACCAAAACTAGGGATATCATTGTAAATCTACAGGACAAGTTATAAACTCACAAGTTCACATTTCAAAGTGGAGGGAAAAGGTCTTAGGACCTAAAAAACAAATATTAATTACAAGGAAACACAAGCCTTAAAGGGAGGGGTCCAAAGGCCTCCTGAACCCACTACAAATGCACGTCTCTTGTGGGCACTTAAGGAGAACTCGAAGAGAGGAACTTAAGTGGTCACACAAGTCACCAAATTTCCTGTGTTATTTTTAATGTTAGTTTGAAGCCTCCAGCTGCTATTAACCCCATGGTGGACAGTAACGAGAAATTAATTGAAATGCAGTTATAATGGTCTGTCTGGGACTGCAGAAATCCTGGTAACATTTCATATTGCTTGACAGAAAGAAATTCTGAAAGGAGAATTGAAGACTCAAGTATTTCCCCATTTTCAAAATTACTAAAAAAAAATACTCATGCCCATGGTAAATGTTTCTCCCTCTGTTCACTGAGGATCTATAAGTACAGTAGTATCTTTGACTTGGTGCTAGTTCTGGGTTATTTAGGATAGTGATCTATCTATCTATCTATCTATCTATCTATCTATCTATCTATCTAACTATGTGTAGGCTTTTGGACCACATATACTGATTCAAAGAAATCAGAAAGAAAGATGTCTTTGGGTAGATCTGACCATGTAGAGACCACCTTCCAAGGCAGTATAGGACTGAGGTTCCACGGGCCCACCACATAAAAGGATTCTGGGAGTCCACCCTTCAGCATCCTAGGATACAGACCATAGTACCTTTCAAATTTAGGGTCTTCTTCTGCACCATTGTAATAGAGCTGGGGGATCCTCTGGTTCTGTGCTGGGCCAGTCTGACACAATTCCACGGGCCTAGAGTAACAATGTACATCACTGTGTGTATTATCTCTGCACTGTGACATCACTGTGTGTATTACCCCTGCACTGTGACATCACTGTGTGTATTATCCCTGTACTGTGACATCACTGTGTGTATTATCTCTGTACTGTGACATCACTATGTATTATTCTCTCTGTACTGTGACATCACTGTGTGTATTATCTCTGTACTGTGAGATCACTGTGTCTATTATCCCTGTACTGTGACATTACTGTGTGTATTATCCCTGTACTGTGACATCACTGTGTGTATTATCTCTGTACTGTGACATCACTATGTGTATTATCCCTGTACTGCGACATCACTGTGTGTATTATCTCTGTACTGTGACATCACTGTGTGTATTATCCCTGTACTGTGACATCACTGTGTGTATTATCTCTGTACTGTGACATCACTGTGTGTATTATCTCTGTACTGTGACATCACTATGTGTATTATCTCTGTACTGTGACATCACTGTGTGTATTATCTCTGTACTGTGAGATCACTGTGTGTATTATCGCTGTACTGTGACATCACTGTGTTTATTATCTATTATCTCTGTACTGTGACATCACTGTGTGTATTGTTAATATCCTATGACATCACCGTGTTTAATATCCATATCCTGTGACATCACTATGTTAATTATCCATGCCCTAACACCTGAGGATGGTCCATGACTAAAGGTGGTGATTTTGGCTGTTTGGCCAACAGCTTTTGTTTTGATCTCCCATACATCTGCATACTTGGCTCAGCCAAGTATGCATGTGTTCTCATGAAGAGAAAACTGCAATGGCTACACAAAACTGGCAGTGGCTTATCTCTAGGGAGAACAAAAGGACGACCATGTTGAAAATGCAACATGCGCAATCCTTTTTTCCCTTGACATCAACCATCAGGGGGCAGTCAGGACACCACCATAGACACTAAAGTTGCGGGTTTAGCCAACATTCATCAAACGTGTATAACCTCATGATAAAGGCAAAATGCGGAATATGTGGTTATCATAGCACACACTAATAACATAATATAGCCAAACAATCCAGATTAGACCGATGATATCTGATCATACAGATTTAATATGGAGATGATCCTTTTAACCCCACACATACCAATAGCCTCCTACCTATTGTCCACCTTTCCTGCTCCGTGTGTGGTCAGCTATTAGACTTCTATTGTAAATCGTGTTTTTTTTTTTCTTTCTTCTGGGTCAGGAATAGAATCTTCTCCAGTGACCGAAACCCTGTGAAATGAGTCGCTGACCAAATGAACAAGCTCATTGTTTTAACTATTGTAAACACAGAATAGATCTTGTCAAATCCCACAACTCTTTCTCCTTGCCAAATGAAAAGTCTTTGTTTATTCTGAGTAAGAGCCATTGTGATCCCTGCGCACAAAACAGCCTCTCATTAACCCAATACATCCTGTAAAATGTCAGTGGCTATTGTGCTATGGGGGTCTTGTGTCCTGGAAGGGTCCTCTGTAAACAGAGCATCAATGGCCTGCTGCATCTGGGCAGGGGTTGAATTAAGTGCTCAGGTTGTGTTTGTTTACTGTGAACCTGCGACCAGCACACATAGACATCTGTCTATAGGAAGGCGTACGGTTATTTGCTCGCTGTCAGGACATATAGCGCTGTGTTTGCCCTTCTGCCATCACAAGGGGCTTGGTCCGTAGAAGTTTCCAGGATCTTTTTTGTGTTGCTGCCACATACAAGATAAACCAGTCTATGTAATGGAAGGAAAATGTTTTACAAAAACAAACAGACTTGCTGGGTTTACATTTCCCCTTTTTGGTTTGCGTTTCCCATTAACTTGAATTAGCGGCACGAAAAGTCAATAAATAGATCTAGATGTAAATTGTCACTTATTCAGGCTGTTCTTGGTTATGTCTGGAAAAATCTGGGTGTGAATGTGTTGGCCATTGTAGCTCATCCTGAGCAACTTTTTGAAAGCGACTTCAGGGGGGACAGATGTTGTGGTGCACTTTAAAATTTCGAGGGGCATAAACACACCATTTTTGATGACCACACCTGTTTGGGATCACGTCCCCTTTATTCTCTTTTATTATTTGCATGGACCCTGGGGTCGAGTCTGATGACGCAGCCCTCCAAACTAGTAGTGGTCAGCCACCTGCAGCCCAAGGCATGCATGGCTGCAACTATTCTTCCCATAAGCAAGAGGCCAGTCACGGGACCTCTGAGGCCCAATCACTTGGGACACGTCACAATGTGGGGGAACTCTACGTGACCACTGAGGCCCAATTACAGAACTCTGCAGTTCCCCCGGGCCCATGACATCACCCAAGAGGATAGAAGAGGCATGAAGACAAGTCAAGAAGACTACAATGGAGCACCACGAGGGAGCCCAGGAGTAGTGAAGGAAGGAGTTCTAGTGTGTATAATGTGTCCGCACCTCCCCTGGGCCTCCACTTATTATACACTGACGTTGAACTCGAGATTTTTGGAAAATTTATAATGTACCCGGCCCACTCATCTCTACTTCTAAAAAGCTTGCATTTCAATCAATACATTTTAATTCCTACTGAATCTCTTTCCATAAACTATATATTAACCTGCTGAGCTCCTCAATAACATCATGTCCACAGACTGTTCCAGATGACAGGTCTGCCTTAAGCCTTAACCTAACTACTAACTATAACCTAAATCATTGATTAGTCCTTCCGACAACTTGATTAGATTAGAATCTGTCTCTCCTGCCCCAGGCCATTGGGCAAGTCTTCCCGCTTTCCATTATGATCCTATGTTTAGAACGGAGGGAGGTAATTGGTACAGTAACGCTTCATTTTTCTCCTTTTGTCTTCCGTTCCAACCATCTTTCCTGATCATAGGTTGTATTTCTCTCATATTGCTGGTCTACAATGGAGGGAAACTTGATCCCTGGGTGTCAAAGAGAAGCAGGTTTGATGGAATTTCCAGTGGCAGATGGTAGAGAGACAGGGAGAGAATGAGGCTGCCTGGAGGCAGTCGGGAACACAACACCCTGTGACCAACCCAAGGAGACATTCAGCCAAAGGTGCAACACTAACAGCCTCACAATGCAGATGCCTCCTTTGTGTGGAGCAGAACCAAGGCCAAGCCGAGCGAACAGAGAAACATGTGTCCAGGAACAAACATGTCCTATGTTCTAAGCCCCGGCCTTTGTCTGCAGCTCTTTACTTTCCGTCCTTCCATCTCCGTCTTTCTCCTCTGCCTGGTATGAAAGCCAATCCTCTGCTCAGAATGAAACGCGGCCATCTGTACGGGATAAATAGGATTTTATTTCACTTAAAATTCACACAAATAAAGAACGCGAGTGAATCACCTTTTATTTCTTATAGAATGAGTCGTTCTTACCGCTGTGCAAAGAGAAACACAAGGAAAGGAGGTATTACTAGGAGTAGACGTTTCTGGAACACAATGGTGCCCAATTATTACATCAAATATACGGCACTATTAACACTTTTTACACCTAATGTGACACTTTTAACAAGTTTTCTACAGAGGAAGGTGTTAAGGGGAGTCGAAAAATATGCTGAAATTAAGAACATGCACTTTTTTCAGTTTTAGAAACTACTGTAAGCTATGAAATGACATAAGAAAAAACAGCACATCTAATATGCCTAGAGGGCTGAACCAAATATACCATGCCGCGGCTACCATTTTGCTATAGCTATGTTCACACCTGCATTGTGGCTTCATTTAGAATAGACGTCATGATGCTTTGCCAGATCTGTTGTATGACATGTGATGGATCATATTGAATTATAATGAACATGGCCTTAATCTAGTGCAAGGATCAAATGGGGCAGCAACAGCATCCAAGAGTAAGACTGGCCAAGAGGCCAAGAGTAAGACTGTCAAAACAGGACACTGCAAACAGGGGTGGACTGACCAGTGCGTAGCTATAGGGGGTGCAGAGATAGCAGTCGCTACTGAGCCTTGGACACTGAGGGGGCCCCAAAGTTCTCTCTGCCACACAAAGTATATCATTATTCTAAATGGCACAGTGTAGGTAGGGGCCCCATTATAGATTTTGCATCAGGGCCCAGTAGAGGTTCAAGTTATGCCTCTGAGTGGATGCCATCACACCTGGACCCTACGGTCTGACTGATATCAGCAGCCACTGCTATTATATAGGACACTTTGGGTTCAGCGCACCTTTTACATTTGTGGACTGTGTGTGGGGTGTCACAAATATAAATGTAATTTTGCAGTTATTTTTATACTTGACATGCTGCAACACTGTGCAGAGGAGGATGCTCGGGAGCGGCCTGGCGACAAGGCAGTTTTGGAAATCACAGCGTATACGCTGCGTGTATTTTTCTGCAAGGTGTGGATGCGATTCGCTAGAATCCCACCCACCTTGCAGTGACTTTAAAACGCTGCGTTTTTTTCCGTTTACGCCATGTGGGGCCCCCGCCTAAAACTGTATGAAATCCAACGTGGGCGGATTTCTGCCGACTTTTGCTCCTGAGCTTGCACAGATTGTTGCGATAACCCGCCGTATTACCACAACCATCGTGCACGTAAAAGCCACTCTTATCCATTTTTAACATCAGAAGCCGCCTCCTTTGTTCCTTTAGGTTGTTCGCTCTAATATTAACGTCACCCCTCTGTTTACACATGGCTATTGAACTACTACTATTTCCTATTGTGTGCTTAATAATCTCTTGTGGTATGCTCAGAGAGCAGGCCTTCTTAATATTTGGCTGGCATCCATATTCCCCACCCATAATTAATCTCTCCCCTCATTAGGTAAGGAATGATGGCTAAGCTGGCTGCCTTCAGACCTTACTTTCCACGTGCCCCTTCCTCTGTAATTCCTACCACACCTTCCTGCAAGCCTCTATCAGCCACTTTGAGAAGCGGAGTGACTCTTTGAAGGGGCCGGGACTGACTCCAGAAGTGCTCGGGTGCCCGGCTTCTATTATTCTAGTGCAGAATACAATCTGGAAGGGCAGGCTGACAGGAAGGGCCACAGTTCAGTCCGCCTGCAGATTTGGTTCCTTTCCAAGCAGCCCGACGCCTCCTGTTTCCTCCCTGACTGGGCAGGAAGGAGGGCAAGAACATTTTGGTGTAGAGAGGGCATCTAATGATAAAGACATGGATTATCAGCAGGACCACAGCCCAGGCCATTCAGCAGTCAGTAATCGTCCTTAACCCTTGCAATGACAGATGTGACTACACTACAAGATTGCTTTGGACAGTACGCTATCAATTGTGCTACCTCTGGTATAACTCTGTGTATATAGCAAGCCTACAAATGCCACCCAATAAAATACACCAAAGTCTCAAAAACTGATAATTAAAACATGAATACATAAAATAGATCATACAGCTATCAAGAACGTAATCACATTAAAAGAAAGAGGTCGGACCTAGCCATACGGTGCAAAACACATATTAATCCCACGTCACACAGGGGTGGGAAGTAAAATGCAGTCCAAATTTTATGATAATGACAGATAACAGAGAACAACAGTGGGCAAGTGCTGTGTATATGTATATTTACTATTCTCTGATCATGGATGACAACAGAAACAACAGTGAACCAGTGCTGCATATATGTATATATACAATCCTCTAACAATGGCTGATAACAGAGAACAACAGTGAGTGAGTTCTACATATATATAACCCTCTGATCGTGGATGACAACAGAAACAACAGTGAGAGAGTGCTGCATATATGTATATATACAATCCTCTAACAATGGCTGACAACAGAGAATGGTGAGAGATGCTGCATATATGTATATTTACAATCCTCTAACAATGGCTGACAACAGAGAATGGTGAGAGAGTGCTGTATACATTCGGCAGCAGAAACCATCATGACCAATGTAGCTGACATCTTGGGCCTACACCATTGCCACAATGCTGAGCCCCGGCCATTGCATTTCCATGTAGACAACCCTTTCTTTAAATGAAGACTCAGTTGACCACCATGGTGGCCACACTTTACTCCCGCATTGGCCACTGCAGAAGATATTTAGTATTACACATGGCTTCAAATGAATAGGTGACATGTAATACACGGTTGCTCTGAGTCCTGTGAGCCCTGCAGGAGCTTTCCATTGTGGCTAATAGAGGATTGTCCAAAACCAAGGACCCCTTCTCTCATGTCCATGTGCGATATTAGTGGGTTGTCTTAAAGCAAGAGCCTGTCTATTTTATTCTAATCTTTTAGTGGTTATGGAAATAGAGATGGACAAACCAATTTGTTTCGAGCCAGGTTCACCGTGAATATTCCAGCACAAACAAACAATCGGGGATTCATCTCAGATGAAGTAAAATCGGGGGGTGTGACATGCATTACGTTAAATTATTATACTCTGGGGTGTCTCCAGACCCCAGTGTATAATCGGTGGAGGCCCAGGTGGCCCTCCTCCAAAAAACATTTATACTTATCTTCCCTCACCTATTTTGGGGCTCCTCATGGTGTCCGATGCTCTACTGGTGACATCATGCACCCAGGGTCACCGCTCAGACCTGTGATTGGGCCACAGAGGTCACATGGACACGCTGAGCATCATGATGTCATGATTGGGCCTCATCAGTGACCCTGGAAGGAGGCCCAAAAAAGGTTGAGGGAAGGTGAGTATAAATGTTTTTGTTATTTGTCCCCTGGGCCTCCACCTGGGTCTTAAGAAACCCCAGAATATAATAATTTCACTTCCGGTTCTACCCAAACTTGCTCAACCCGAAACGAATCAGGGACCCGAGCCAGCCGAACCCGAAACAAAACAATCCTTGAGAGATTTGCCCATCTCTAGCAGAAAAACGTTTCTTGGCAATAATTGGTTAAAGACATGTAGCAAGTGATTCGGGAGTAATGTTCCCCTGGTTTATGGAAAATCTATTAGAGGTGTCTAGGATTTCTCCGGGCTTTACGTCTCTCATCCGTGACATTTACAAGAGCGGTCTAATGACGGGGCCCATTTACTTGCAGTATAGTATAGATAGTACAGATATTTTTATGTTCATTAGTTCTGGTGGTGCCCCCAAATAACGTCATGCCATAACAATGCCTGCAGGGTCCATATCTCCCTGTTACTTTGCAGCTCTCCCAGCCGGGGTGACAGCAGATTCCAGGGCTCACTGTGCACAGTCTCACTTTACAAGATTACTGGTTCTGTCTCTTCATTTCTCCGGTGGGAAAAGTCTGCAGTCAGAATAAAAGCCAGATGCATTTTCTCCCCTAATTTCTATCAGGAGTGAAGGGGGGAGGATTAGCGTTTGCCATGTGTTGTTTTTCCTATTAATACAATGCAGAATTTATTATTCAAAGTTCCTTTAATCTGGACACGCATAAATTGTGACAGTGACAGTGTGTGAAGCTGTTAAAGGGGAAGTCAACTTTATAAAAGTCTTCACATAATATGGAGCAGGGTCATGTGACTGAATCGCA
Source organism: Leptodactylus fallax (assembly GCA_947044405.1). NCBI lineage: Eukaryota > Metazoa > Chordata > Amphibia > Anura > Leptodactylidae > Leptodactylus > Leptodactylus fallax. The sequence goes on from CAMRHE010000053.1 coordinate 141,515, forward strand.
TCTTTACAAAGGACACGTACCTGATCATCAATATTGTCTTTGGATGAGGCAGAGATCTTAGTCTTACTTTTACTGACATTAGGATAAAGTTCATGTTTGTAGCAACTAGCAAGTGCCAAGGAGAAGCTCAAACTTCACATGTAAAATAGATGGATTAGATAAATAGATGATAGATAGATAGATAGATAGATAGATAGATAGATAGGAGATAAATAGGAGATAGATAGATAGATGATAGATAGATAGATAGATAGATAGGAGATAAATAGATAGATAGATAGATATATAGATAGATAGATAGATAGATAGATATGAGATATAGATAGATAGATAGATAGATAGATAGATAGATAGATATGAGATAGATAGATAGATAGATAGATATGAGATAGTAGATAGATAGATAGATAGATAGATAGATAGATAGATAGGAGATAGATAGATAGATAGGAGATAGATAGATAGATATGAGATAGATATGAGATAGATAGATAGATAGATAGATAGATATGAGATAGATAGATAGATAAATAGGAGATAGATAGATAGATATGAGATAGATAGATAGATAGGAGATAGATAGATAAATAGGAGATAGATAGATAGATATGAGATAGATAAACATGTATTATTGATAGAGGATAGATAGAAAGAAAGAAAGAAAGAAAGAAAGAAAGAAAGAAAGAAAGAAAGAGCATGTGTTCCCTAAACAGATGGATAAACAGATGAATAGATTATCCTAGATAATACTTTCAATACTTACCGTACAAGATAGATAGATAAATGATTAATTCATAGATAGATAAATGATAGATAGATAGATAAATAAATGATTAATTTATAGATAGATAAGTGATAGATAGATAAATACTAGATAGATAGATAGATAGATAGATAGATGATAGATAGATAAATACTAGATAGATAGATAGATAGAAGATAGATAGATAGATAAATGATAGATAGATAAATACTAGATAGATAGATAGAAGATAGATGGATAGATAGATAGATAGATAGATAGATAGAAGATAGATGGATAGATAGATAGATAGATAGATAGATAGATAGATAGATATGGAATAAACCCACAGTAACTAAATAGTTTTGTATAGATAGATAATAGGTAAAACTAATGGGGCAAATTCACTAAACAAAAAGTCTGTGAGAAAAGTAAGAATTTTTTCTATGTGGTTTATCTGAATGTAATATTCTTCTAGGTATTATAGAAACTACAGAACAATAGAGTGTAACTTGTCTGAAGCCGCCGGATTATTCTACAGAGAGGTGTGATCATTTCTATATTGATATCACTTTATTCCCAACACATCGTGTGAGCGTCCGGCGTTCTCCTCCACCCAGAGATCCAGGGATTCTGTGAATTACTTCTCCTGTCTAATATGAGTATTTCCCTCCTGTATCTTCTCTGACCATTACGGCAATAACCTGCACTGTACACCTGTATTTACAGACACATGACAGACTTTGGATATTTTTGATATTTAAAGGTTTTTTTGGGGGGATTTAATGAATGCCATGTAGTCAGTAGGGGAGGTCTATAAAATAAAAATGGGTTTATACTTACCTGCGTCGTCCTCTCCATTTCTACACTGCTCCCTTTGTATACAGAGCGGCTGCAGCGGTGACATCACATTGATGGTCTCACCTGTATACCATTGAGAGCTATGACTGGCTGCAGTGGTCCTGTCGATGTGAAGCTACCACTGTAACCACCAAGGTGATGGGCGCCCCAGCAAGGGGAGGAAGTAGGTAAGGTTTAAGGCATATTTATTTTATAGCCCTCCCCTCTTCACTATATGCAATTTGTTATTCCTGGACAGCCCCTTTAAGGGGTTCTCCCCTTTGGAAAAGCCTTACTTGTTAGAATATCCCTGGATAATAAGTTGATCACAAAGTGTCCCCTTGTGGAAATCGCTTTAGGTGTAACCTACTGGTAAATGTTCAATTCCCCTGCAGCGCCTCCACAGGGAATTTAAAGCATTACGCGGTGCCCAATCATATCAATGGCTGTCTATAATATACATAGCAGGGCAGGTCATCATAAAGACTTTTGCCAAGAATTTAAGATTCTGAATGTAGGATCCCCCTCTCATTTAGCTCAGATTTCACTATATGGGAATACTAGACAACTCCTTTAATACACAGCACCATGGACCAATGTTTTGGAATCTTCCAGGTCTCACTTTGGCAGGAAGCATTCAGTAAACTACAGATTGGATCCAGCGACTGGAATGTATTTGGCACACGTTTCTCAGCCACCTCATCTGTATGTTTACTTGCCAGTGGTTCAGTGTATATAGAACAGCAGATGAATCAATGAGCTGTATTTACTGGCTGTACATTTATAGAATTCACTTCCTACAGAACACTCAATTTAAGAACAAAATCGTCTTCTCATTCTCAACGCTGAAATATCAGAAAGTATCAGATTTCCCAATAACATGTATGATAAACTAACCTGAAGAAATAGCTGGAGCCCCGGCCAATGCAGGGAACAAACTAGTCCTGGTGCTGAATTTTATGGAAATACGATGTACGTCCAACTCTCCACCAAGGAGTGAGGAGGAAAAGAAAGGAGGAAGGGAATGAAGGAAGGAAGATAGAAGGAAATAAGAAAGAAAGGGAGAGAAAGGCAAAGGTAGAAAAAGGAAGAAAGAAGGAGAAAATAGAAGGAAAGGAAGAAAGAGAGAGAGAAAGAAAGAAAGAAAGAAAGAAAGAAAGAAAGAAAGAAAGGAAGGAAGGAAGGAAGAAAGAAAGAAAGAAAGAAAGAAAGAAAGAAAGAGAGAGAGAGAGAAAGAAAGAAAGAAAGAAAGAAAGAAAGAAAGAGAAGAGAGAGAGAGAAAGAAAGAAAGAAAGAAAGAAAGAAAGAAAGAAAGACCAGGAAGGAAGAAAGGAAGGAAGGAAGGAAGAAAGAGAGAAAGAAAGAAAGAAAGAAAGAAAGAAAGGAAGGAAGAAAGAGAAAGAAAGAAAGAAAGAAAGAAAGGAAGCAGGAAGGAAGAAAGGAAGGAAGGAAGAAAGAGAGAAAGAAAGAAAGAAAGAAAGAAAGGAAGGAAGAGAGAGAGAAAGAAAGAAAGAAAGAAAGAAAGGAAGAGAGAGAAAGAAAGAAAGAAAGAAAGAAAGGAAGGAAGGAAGGAAGAAAGGAAGGAAGAAAGAGAGAAAGAAAGAAAGAAAGAAAGAAAGGAAGAGAGAAAGAAAGAAAGAAAGAAAGAAAGGAAGGAAGGAAGAGAGAGAGAAAGAAAGAGAAAGAAAGAAAGAAAGAAAGAAAGAAAGAAAGAAAGAAAGAAAGAAAGAAAGGCAAAGGTAGGAAGAAAGATGCAAAAATAAAGGAATGAAAAGGAAGGACAGAAATGTAGAGAAAGGCAAACGTAGAAAGGAAGGAAAGGAATAAAAGAAGGAAGGGACAGTGGAAGAAAGAAAGGAAAAGAAGAAAATAAAGAAGGGAGTTACAGGCAGAGGTAGGAAGGAAGAAAGAAGAAAAAAGACAAATAAATACAAAGGAAAGAAGAAGAAAAAGAAGGGAGAAATGGCAAGAGAGTAAGACAAGAAGGAAGAAGGAAAAATGAATATATGAAAGAGGGGAAAGAAGAAAGGAAAATGAAAGAATCAAGAGAATGGGAAAAAGAAAGGAAGAGAAAATGTAATGAAAGAAGAAAAGTAATAAAAAGGAATAAAAATGAATAAAAAAGGACAAATGAAGAAAGGAATTAGAAGGGAGAGAGTAAGGCTAGGTCCACATCTGCACATCTCCACCGGGAGACCTCAATGAGGGAGAACCAGACCGAAAAAACAGACTAGAATAGACTATAATGGGGTCCGTCGGGTTTTCCTCCATTTTTATACTGAAACTGGCGGAGAGTATAGTCCTCTGCGCAGGACTTTTCTCTCTGCTGATTTTTGGCAGTTTCCAATGGAGACTCCGCCACAAATGTGACCCTAGCCTTAGGAAGGTGAAAAAGCAGAAAAAGTAATAAAGAAAGTAAAAGAAAGATGTAAAGATTGTAGATGTTAGAAGACACCATGTGGTGGAGCAGTCTGTTACTACTGAGCTACACATGTCCTACATCCAGTACATTTGTTCAACAGTCGCTCCACATTTACCAAATGGCATGTGTTGGGTATGTGCGTGGTGAGGGGGCATAGACATGCTGGAGGGCACAACTAATAATTTTGTGAATATGTGTATATTTCCATACTGTATTAGGGCAGTATAAGGCAGATACAACCGTCCTCGTATAATCACCCAGTACTAGTCCTAGTTCCTGGACTTTTAGGAAACAATAGCTACAGATGATTTCAGACCTTTGGCTCTTCACTGAACACAAAGTTTTCAACCATCTATATGGAGCCAAATGGGTGAAACACATCAGACTAGAGTAGAAGTCATATAAAAGAGAGTAATAAAAGAACCATAAATTAAATAAATGGAAGTATTAAAGGCGACTGGTCAGTGTATCGGAAGATTATGAGATCGTAAGAGGCTCAGAGTAAATTTGGCTGGAATAGATATAGATGAAGGTCACGGGTCATGAGACAGTCCCCTCTCTGTGAATTTTGAGCAAGTCCCAAAACAAGCAGTCAACGTTGTCACGGTCTCCCCTCCTGATCTTTAGATAGAGCGTTGTTGCTGGGTTCCAAGTCGACGAAAAGTGACCATATTGTCTGGGCTGAATCCAGGCTTAAGACCCCGGGTTCGCAATTTGTTAACTTTGTGTTCTTAAGCTTCTATTTATTCTGAAGACACAATATGTTTCTTCTAGAAAATAAACAATCCGGCAATAAGATTCCTTTTATATCGCTGTTTATCTCACTATTTGTGCAGCTGGAGACCACGGCCTTCCTATTAGTCCTCATTTAGAACATGAGATTCAACCAGCAAACAAAGTGAGAACCAGAAACACAATGAAATGCTGAAATATATGGAAATATTTGGTTGTTACCTCGGGGGGGACGTGTCCTGCAAAATCGGAACGAAAACATTAATAATTTATCAATGTTTCTACAGTAAATGGGCATTTAAAAAGGTGATTTAAAGGGAAGTTCTAGCATGAAATCTTTAGAGTTCTGTTTCCCAGTCTGTGGGTTTGCAGGTGGGAATTGTTCCTTTAGAATCCAAGAGACTGTGGCGTAGCCATTGTGGTTGCAGGGGTGGCAGTCGCGTGGTGACGACGGATCACAATACCCACGGTCACGTGTGGCGCATTGACGTCATGATACTTGCATCAAAGAATCATGATTAACACCCCACATCCAATCACAGGCGCCAGCAATCCCCTGTGGCTGCTGAACACAGGTTTTGGCAGAACCGGCCAACCATCTAATGTGGCTGATGTTTGGTTGGCATATGTCAGGAGAAGATTGTATATTTGGATTTTCCACATCCCAGATCCTTGGTTCTCAGGGAGATAAGCTGCTTCTAGAGGCATCTGACAAAGACTCACTCACCTCTTCCCACTGAAGACACATGCATGGTGAACACATCCAAGCATTCATGTGCATGGAGAGGTCAGAAGGAACAGTTCATGGTCAGTCTTTAGCCAGACAATATTGAAAGCAATGTTAATAGTTTATGAAGTGAATGAAGAAAAGAGAAACGTAAATCCCATCAATATTTGGTGTGACCTTTGCCCTTTGGAGGAGGAGTCCTGGAAGTGATGATCCGGCCCCCACAGATATAGCCCTGATTTCATCATCGTCCAGTCTGTCTGGGATGACATGAAGAGAGAGACGGATTGGAGCAAGCAACATCCACAGAAGATCTGTGCTTAGTTCTCCAAGATGGCGGCGGGAACAACCTCCCTGCCCAGTTCTGCCAAAAACTGTCTGCAAGTACCGAGAAGAACTGATGGAAGGCAAAGGGCAAAGGTCACACCAAATATTGATGGGATTTACATTTCTCTTTTCTTCATTCACACATTCTTACTCTGTAGCATTTTTTTTGCACTGCCCTGTATGTGAATAATCCCTCACAGACATTAACCTTTGCTGCCCATCAGTTTCTTGCCTTGTCTTACATAGTATTTCTGCAGAGTATTTGAAGGATCTACCTATAGAGGGCGATAATTATGTAACAAGGGTCAAACTTTGCAAAAAATGTGTATTTACCATTTACCTTACATTCTTCTCCCGTCATCTTCATCCATTACCTCTGTAGGGTCTGAGGCCTTAGGTCAAGGTCAAGTCAAGCAATTAGGACCTTGACACCAGGTAGCACCACAGGTCATCCACCATGGCCCCCAGCAATTAGAAGACATAATAGATGCATCTGGAATTTTTCTGACTGTCTGGACAAAAAGTATTCACCTCCTTCTCATCAGGAGTTAACAGTAATGATGTCTCTGCTGTTCCAGAGGGCATTTGCGCACACTCAACCTATTGTATGGAAAAGGCCTTTTTTGTAGAACAATTTCGAGATACAGTCTAGATAAACAAGCTGCCATCCAGCCTGGCAAATACCAGAGGCTCTCCGAGGCCAAGGCAATTAACAAAATGCTCAAGTTGATCTCAGGTCAGACGAGTTGGCAGATGGAGTGAGATAGACCTGACAAGATGCCAGGTTCAGGAGACTAACATCAAGCATGGTGCCCCTGCCAGGACAATGGTGCATTCTGGGAATGGGGCATTTATTGCAGATTAACCCATGCCTCTGTGTGTTCTTGCCATGGGTTACACATACATTACATAGCTGGCTGCACTTCCTTTGGGGTTTAACATAGAATAAATAATTAAAAGACTGTGGTCTATATTAAGTTTCCTGGGAATGAGCAAAACCAATATATTTTTATGACATGACTACAGTGGGATTGACCAGACAAGACATGCTTTACATATAGCTCAGCACACAGGTGGTTTAAGCCGGAAATGTGGGGATTATCTGGAGCATATGCATTAAGCTCCTGTATTTTAATACAGCGCTTTTACTCCTCTTATGGAACAAAAAAAGTTTTATTACTTGGAAGTCATACAGAATCACAGCTCACACAAATGTGGAATGTTTGGCTGATATATTTAATCTATAGTTTTATTATCTGACTTAGAACTTGGTAGAAAAAAAAAAAGTGAAATATGGAAGAAATGACCATGGTTGCAAAGAATTATTTGAGCATTTTTATACATTAATAATAATAATAATAATAAAAAACACTAACAATATATAATATAGGATAATAATAATAATAATAATAATAATAATAATAATAATAATAATAAATAACACTAACAATATACAATATAAGATAATAATAAAAAAACACAAACAATATAAAATATAGGATAATAATGATAATAATAATAACAATATATTATATAGGATAATAATAATAACAATATCATTAACCCCTTCCTACCACAGCCATTTTACGGTAGGTTCACACCTGTTCCTGGGTTTCCATTCTTCATGGTCCGCTTGGGGACCCGAAGAGCAGAAACCTAACCTGCGTAAAAAGCGGTTACCCGCGGAAACCCGTGTACCCCATAGACTATAATGGGGTCCACCGGGCTCTGCCCCTGTTTACGCCCAAAAAATGTGAAAAAATGTGTACAGAAATTCAGGTTCAGGGATGGAAACCTCAAACGGAATACATGCGCATCTGTTAACCCAGCCTTTTCATTTTTCATTCTGCACCTTCTAAAAACCATAACTTTTGTGAATTTTTCCGTTCACAGAGCCCTATGGAACTAATTTTTTGCAGGACAAATTGTACTCCTTAGTGGTACCATTTAATATTCCATATAATGCTGAAACAAAATTCAGAATGGGATGGAATTAAAAAAAAATGCATTTGTGACATTTTCTTATGGGTTTTATTTTTCAAATCAAAACTTTGAAAAATGCAACAATTATTTTAATCGCCAAATTCTGAAAGCCACGACATTTTTATGTTTGTGTGTATGGAGATGTGTAAGGCATCTCTTTTTTTTTTGCAGCACAAGATGTAGTTTATATTTATACCATTTTGGGAGGTGTCCAATGTTTTGACCACTTTTTATGCAATTGTTTTTAGGAGGCAAAATAGTGAGAAAAAAAAAATTGATTTTGGCCATTTGGATTTTTTGCACTGTTCATCATATGGGTTAAATATTTTTATATTCTGGGCGTTTCTGGATACGGGGATGCATTATATGTTTATGTTTATTTTTGTTTATTTACTTTTGTTTGTAAATTGAATTTTTATATTTATTTATTTTTATTTTTTTTTTTTTTTTATTTTACAAACTTTTTTTAGTCCCCTAGGGAGCTTGAACCTGTGGTCATTAGATTGCTTGTGACATAGACTGCAATACTACGGTATGGAAAATTTACTATGTAACTGGCACAGATAAGCCTTCCTTCACAAAGCTCCCAGCTGTCATACTAACAGGAAAGCTGCTGCCCAACTTCTGAGCAAGTGCCATAATTACAGAATCGGCGGATGTCCAGAAGGGGTTAATAATTATAGACAAAATAATTGCCAATCACTGATAGGGCCGCCCACTGGACTCCTAAGTTCAGAATGCAACAATTTAAATTAAAAAAATAAATTCAAAATTGGACTGAAGTTTTTTTCTGTAAAAAAATTATATATCAATTTTATTAGCATGTCTGGCTCTATAAAATGCTACCGACACATAGGGTTATACGTACAACATGATGGACTCCCTTTTATATAATTGCCTATGGAGAAGATCCAATTGTGTTCAAACCATCCAAATTTAAATAATGAATTCAAAACAATTAAAATAATTAATTCTTTTTCTAAATGCTATCAAAAGTTTTGGTGTTTTTATGGTTAGATGATGAAGAATGTTGGGACTGGCAATAAAACAAAAACAATAACATTTTTGTTACAATATTTGAAGTCATTTTTTATGGAATCAGAATTTAGTTGGGTGATAAGATAAAGGATTTGTCTGATTGTGGAAAAATCTTCAGGTTTATGCCCATATTATATCATATACCACAACAAGAAAGAAGAAGACTTGGCATTGATAAGGTGGAAGAAACAAACAGAAGCTAAGACGTTCTGAAGATCTGAAATTCTAAAAATATGGTGACCAAAATAATATCATTGCTTTCTTTCCCATTTATCACATGGCTATTACATATCTCAGGGTCTTCAGTATAATCCGCCATTTTTCCAAAATAGTCAGGATATGTCGGGTCACATGGAAAGCTCTAAGGCATTTTCTTTGAAGATGGGGGCAATGGGTAACCCAGAAAATCAGACATCTTGCTGACCTTCAGAATGTGTTATTTCAATTCCCACTTTCTATTTTATGTAAGATTTATAGGGGTCTGGACTGTCACTGTGGTCTAACGCGTCTGATCTCTGCCTCTAGCTCCAGGACAATGACAAAGGGATGACCCGTAAAGATATATCAAAGTGTGGCAGTCGAGGAATAAAGCCCTAACCTCAACCAGCCATCTGCAGTGTACATAAAAAGAGAAGGGTCAATCTGTGACCCACAAAAAAGGATCTCAACCAACATTCTCCTCCCATATAACCTCGTAACAAGGCAGAACAAGACCCCCAAAAGGCAAAACAAATGCTTTGTGCCATATGTCTCCTCCATGGATGCTTTATATTTTGATCCCACTTTTGCAGATCCTGTACTAACCCTGGTATTGCTATTTTTAGATAAAAAGTCTATATATACTAGGCTTCAAAGTTTATGGCCTTCAGTATGTGATCGGTGGAAGTTTGTTGCCTGAGGCCAATCAATAGAGCAAATGGAGCACTATTATTCTACTAATGGATAAGATAAGGGCAGGACCCTCACTGATCACATATTGATGGCCTATTAAGGAGAAACCTTTAAGGAGCAGGTAATGAGTAATACAAAGCACTCCCCTATATGGTTTCAGATAGATCAGTAATGCAGTAATGTGCTTTCCTTCCCCATTTCAGAAAACATGGTGGCATGCCAAATAGTTATCAGTATTCCAGCCATATATTTACCTATAAACACTTAGACCAGAACTAGAATATCTGATAGTACATTGGTCTACATGCAAAAAAAAAAAATATTTCCATAACACCTCTAAATCTACTTCTACAGGTCTGGCAAGCACCCAGTATGGATTTAAGCAATTGGACCACATTTAACACTGGCAGAGTGGAGAGTCAGCGGGCGAAGAAGAGGACACTGGCAATAGGGACCACCAGCTCACCTCTCTGTATTACTCTCACAGCCTTGCACCCTCCTTTTCCTTCCTTTGGCCTCTTAAAAGGTCAACATGTACATCAGTAATTTGTCTGCAGCCAATCCTGGCCATTTTCTAAAAAAGTGTGCCCTGTACCTGAGCAATAAGGTTCTAGTATGTTATAGTCACTGTAACTGACCTGTCCTTTCCTGACTAGTGCATTGACCTCAGCTTGTTCCTGACTACACTCCTGTCTGCTGTTCAGGTGCGCCTTGATATACGTGTCTGACCCTTGGCTTGTATCCAACCTCTGGACCCTTGTTGCAACTTACCTCTTTGGAGCAATTACAACATCCTCGCTGCTTCAAAGAGCTCATTTGCATATTCACAAAAACTGCAATATCTCAGCAACAGAGACAGCAATTCACAAGAAGAAAACACTGTTTGATTTAAGTGACTCTAACCTCTCTCTCTGCAGGGCTGGGGTGATATGCTGGTTCTGGTGACACTAACCTATCTACCTGCAGGGCTGGGGTGATATGCTGGTTGTGGTGACACTAACCTATCTATCTGCAGGGCTGGGGTGATATGCTGGTTCTGGTGACACTAACCTATCTATCTGCAGGGCTGGGGTGATATGCTGGTTGTGGTGACACTAACCTATCTATCTGCAGGGCTGGGGTGATATGCTGGGGTCTGGTGACACTAACCTATCTATCTGCAGTGCTGGGGTGATATGCTGGTTCTGGTGACACTAACCTATCTATCTGCAGGGCTGGGGTGATATGCTGGTTGTGGTGACACTAACCTATCTATCTGCAGGGCTGGGGTGATATGCTGGGTCTGGTGATACTAACCTATCTACCTCCAGGGCTGGGGTCATGTGCTGATTCTGGTGATACTAACCCATCTATCTGCAGGGCTGGGGTGATATGCTGGGTCTGGTGACATTAACCTATCTATCTGCAGTGCTGGGGTGATATGCTGGTTGTGGTGACACTAACCTATCTATCTGCAGTGCTGGGGTGATATGCTGGGTCTGGTGACACTAACCTATCTATCTGCAGGACTGGGGGGATATGCTGGTTCTGGTGACACTAAGCTATCTATCTGCAGGGCTGGGGTGATATGCTGGGTCTGGTGACACTAACCTATCTATCTGCAGGACTGGGGTGATATGCTGGGGTTTGGTGACACTAACCTATCTATCTGCAGGGCTGGGGTGATATGCTGGTTCTGGTGACACTAACCTATCTATCTGCAGGGCTGGGGTGATATGCTGGTTCTGGTGACACTAACCTATCTATCTGCAGGGCTGGGGTGATATGCTGGTTGTGGTGACACTAACCTATCTATCTGCAGGGCTGGGGTGATATGCTGGTTCTGGTGACACTAACCTATCTAACTGTGTGATTTTGTGCAGGAGATCTAACAGGAGCGCAGTACAGAACAGCTATACAAAGAACTTCACACTTCTCAATAATGTATATGCGTATGTGTTTATTCACACAAGTGCTACAGAGCAACGTTACGGCCATACATACTGTACACTGCCTTCATCCGGCTCTATAATAAAGAAACAAAGTGCAACATTGTGAGCCAACAACACATTTCGTGTAAATGATAAACACATCGATACCTACATATATATACATATAATCTTGTTGTCACCAATCTCATAATAATTCGTAAGGCAAGGTAAGGACATTTGGAAAGTACAGTGCAGTACAGAACAGCATTACATGGAGTGGTTTGTAATCACTTTGTGGACATGGAGAAAACATGGAAGACAATACTGTGTAAACAGATTTCCTCTGCCTTTCTTCTGACCTCACTTTAAGTATTCTCAGCACCTTCTTTTTCCATTAAGTCAAGGCAGAAAATTAAGTTAGTCACATACAAATGACTTCTAAGGAGGTGCATAAAAGATGGTAATGTTAAAAGGAGGTGCCTTCTGGAAGGAGAATGGATGTTACAAAGAGAATGCTTGATTTATACCAAAGGCGTGAAAAACCAGCAGAGTCACACGTTACCTTTCATCTGCGACTTTTCCCAATTCTTCAGTTCAGACAGCAAAAATCCCTCTCCAACACCTTGTAAATGGTTCAAGTTATCCAGATATAAATGTGTTAGCGCTTTGTTACGTTTCGGGACTGAGGTCAAGAGTCTATTCTTCAAAGATGTCATAAAAAGATCTAGGATATTCTACATTCTTTCTTCATTTCGGAGTGCTTAGTAATAGGACCTGGAAGAAACAAACCTGTCCCATAGGAGGAAATAAGAAGAATTGCTCAATGTAGTCTGTTTGATTCTTTCCCCCTAAAAACATACAAGCGAATTCTTAAAATTCGAGAGGCATGGAGATCAGCTGATTGACACTGCTCTAACTTCTCGACCTGGAAAGTCACATAAGCCGGTCACCAATTCCTGTAATACATAGAGGTAATGGATCCAACAGAACGGAAGGCGAAGTTACAGGGTAATTCTCAATTCTAGAATATCATGACATCTACTGTATATGCCCTGAGAAGGAGTATAGACAGATGTCGACATGGGTGAATTTTAAAAATAAATTTCTATAGTTTTTTTTTATTTCTTACTGAATTTTCTCAACTCTTAAAGAGGACCTTTCACCACCTCCATCCAACTGGATCCCTCAATAGGCGCCTCTCCACTGATTCGGGTGCAATTGGAATTTTTTTCTTCAGCCCCCACCGTTCCCGAGCAATCAGTTCTGTTAATTTCAGCACAATTATGCTCTCTAATGTCAGGTGGGCGGTCCCAGGTGTGAGAAAACAGATACACAGAGACCACCCACTTGACAGTAGAGAGCATAATTGTGCTCGGGAGTGGTGGGGGCTAGAGAAAAAATTCCAACTGTGACAGAATCAGTGGAGGGGCGCCTATTGAAGGATGCAAAGAGATGGAGGTGGTGGAGGTGGCGAAAGGTCCCTCTCCTGGTGCACCTAAAGTGTAAAGTCCCCCCATCCTGGTTGCCCCCACAGTTTTATGTTCCTCTCCAGGTTGCATCACAGTTTTATGTATCTCTCTAGGTTACCCCTGTAGTTTTATTGTCTCCTCCAGGTTGCCCCCACGGTTTTATGTTCTCCTCCAGTTTGCCCCACAGTTTCATGTCCTCTCTAGGTTTCCCCAAAGTTTCATGTCCCTCTCTAGGTTGCCCCACAGTTTCATGTCCCTCTCTAGGTTGCCCTCATAGTTTCATGTCCACTCCAAGTTGCCCTTATAGTTTTATGTTCCCCTCCATGTTGTCCTCACAATTTCATGTCCCCCTCCTGGTTAACCCCACATTTTTATGTCCCCCTCCATGTTGCCCTAATAGTTTCAAGTCACCCTTCAGTTGACAAAAAGAAAAATAAACCTAATACTTACCTTTCCATGTTCCTCTATTCTCGTCTATCTCTGCTCCCGGAGTGGGACAGCACTCTAAATAGTGGACTGTCCCAAGGTTACCCCACTACCATAAGGCTTGGTGCAAGTGCACCATTTTCCCTATGGTTAACGCGGCCCTGATTGAGATTACTCTAAAGTGCATCAAGTTGACCATACCGTCTACCACTAGAAGTGTCTGGCCGCAGTTGATTCCTTTCTCTCCATTTGGAATATTTGCACACTTGACCAAGTTGAGTCTGCCTGTGGAGAGGGGATTGGTCGAAATAGCTGTCGCCAAGAAAATGCTTGCCTGTTATGTAATGTGCATGGTCAGAGTTTATTTTATTCTAGACTTTTTGTTACCTTTATTTTTACATTTTACACTTTCTATGAAATTGGTCTTCTCCTGTAAAGAGCCCTTGAGGTAGAACATTCATCAAGATCTTATCCAAGACCCCTTGAGTCATATGCAACACAAAACGTATGTTATCCATGTAGTGATAACAATGGTTATTGTATTAAGTTCATGTACGTGGAGCCGGAGGAGATTATCTCGCTTCTTTGCCTTTATTCATCATCGAAGTCCGAATTCCCCAGCAGAGTCACCCATGGCATTTCTTGGCTTAGTGAGACGATTCTGCTCATAGACTGAGCTGACCATGATGAAGTCATCCTCTGGGTCCAGTCTTGCTGATAAGCAGAGCAATATTTCAGCCAACAGCATTCTAGTAAAAAAATATCCCTAAATATAAAACATTCTCTTGGCAGTAGAGTTGACTTGAGTTGAAGTGGGTTAAATATATCCTGTGAATGCCTATTAAGTGAGAATGTAAACCTCTGTGTTAGTCTAAGCCCCGAGGGCCACGGCTAACTGTACAAATGAACAATTCTCAACAGCCCTGTAAATATTTTTGGGACCTGGAAAGTTTCCAGCCTGGCTGAACGGTCCTTCTTCTTACTCACAAGGATTAAAGGATCAGCCTCGAGTCACTCCTACTGGGACTGACTGCCTGATGACCTGTGGGTGTATGGAGAATAGGCTGGATACAGCAAAATTGTGCCCTCCAACCACAAGAGTCTGGAAGCCACCACCAGACGAGACTTCTATATACTTTGGCCAGCACTGATCAAAAACACTGGTTTATAAATGTATCAGATTGTCATTAAATCAACTGTAATGAGAAGGACCTGCTATTAGCCCACTCTAGCTCCAACTGTAGGTGAATGTGTAGTGTAGAGTCCTACAGATCCGGAATAGTGGAGTTCTGGGAGTCCATACCTGGCCCACACTATGGCATGCAGTGGACGGTTGGCACGCAGAAAGTCAGGAAGGCAGAGTTAGTGGAGACTGAGTCCGATGGGATTGTATAGACCACTCAGTTTCCAGAAGATGGACTGCGATTGTAGTAGATGCTTGGCAAACTCTGTGTGAAGGAGAGGGAGACTCCCCTTGTACAGGTCTGGCGACTAAGGGTGGGTTCACACTTGCGCTGGAGTCCATCCGACGCCAATCTGACTGAAATCTCGGGAAACTGAATAGGCACTGGATAGCGACAGGTTAGCGACGCATTTCTTAAAAAAAAAATTCATTTGAATGGGTTTTTAAAGCAATGCTCGGGTGTGCGCTTACACCCTCTGTGCCGCGAATTCATTTTTTTTAGCTGGAAACGAAGTCCTGCATGTCCGACTTTGTTTCTGACGAAAAAACTGGATATGCAGCGCAGAGGGTGTACGCGCGCACCCGCACATTGCTTTAAAAACCCATCAAATGAATGGGTTTTTAAGCAATGCGTCGCTAACCTGTTGCTATCCGGTGCCTATCCAGTTTCCCGAGATTTCAGTCAGATTGGCGTCGGATGGACTCCAGCGCAAGTGTGAACCCACCCTTAGTCGCCAGACCTATACAAGGGGAGTCTCCCTCTCCTTCACACAGAGTTTGACAAGCATCTACTACAATCACCCCCATCGTATTCAGTCAAATGAATGGGTTTTTAAGCAATGCGTCGCTAAGCTGTCGCTATCCGGTGTCTATCCAGTTTGCTGAGATTTTCAGTCGGATTGTCGTCGAATGGACTTCAGCGCAAATGTGAACCCACCCAAACACTATAGATGAATGACTTTGTTGTCATCCTTTTCTGTTTATGCTCCGTATAAAGTTGTTCTTTGTTCTCTATCACCAGTAAACCTGTTGCCATTATCCTTTCTGTGTCCATCCACCCACATATTACAAAAGTCCTGTCTTCATTCCACCATTTACGCTAGGTTCACACTAGCTTCGGGTCTCCGTTCTTTCGAAGGAGCAGGTAACCCTATAACTTACTGACAAATCCAATACTCGAAATATCCTGATGCTGTAGCAATGACATCACGTATATCATCACCAATCAATGACCTCTGCAATGACATGTCGTACATGCTAGCATCATGCCTAAGACTTGGGATTGGCTGCAGTAGTCTTGTGAATGAAGTAGAGTGAAAACTCTTTGTGACGGCCACCCTAAATTACAATAAAAAGCCGTCTTCTAGAGGGGCGGTCTTCTCAAAGAAGATGGCTAGTATGCAAAACTGAAAATGCGGTCTGGGTAAAAGAATGGTCTTCTCAAAGAGTTAGTCTATTGGAGAAGTTTCACTGTATGTGATGTCACGGCAGCAGGACCAGAGACTAAAGCAGCAGTACTCTTAAAGGGTTAATAATTTTTTTTTCGGTATTTTATATGGTTTATGATTTTTTTCAAAATACTAGATAACATCGCTCACACTAGAGGACGTAGATTGTCCATGCATTACACAGATAGCCCTGAGGAGGTGCTGTTGAGAAATCGAACACTTGCTGCCAGGGTCCCCCGCTGGTTCTCGCTGGACAACCATTAAACTGCAAGATCTCAGAGAAACACTGTGACAAAAAGAGATTGTCAAAAATAGACAAAGCCTTCAAATATCCCTTTAAGGGATGTAGTTAGTAAATAAGTTTATTGTCTTAAACATATATATATATACTGTATATACAACCTGCGCTCTAAGTTTTACTAACTTCAGGCTGCGGAGGTCTACTACTGCAATTCTAGTGATAAAATTTCTGTCCACGCCACCAATACAGTCCAGGATGACCAATACTGCCACTCAAAGTCCCTTTTTGACACCCATACAGTTAATGACCCTGCTAATATCTGTCCATCAAACACACAGAAGGGCTGGTTAATAAGTAAGCAGTGCTTGGGTCTAACTTCAGCTTGTGGTCTTATCACACCGGGGCAGGGTGCAGTGAGGGGGTAGACATGGTTGGGGACACAGCGTCTATTCATTAACATCTGTCCCTTGACAAAACCTTGTACACCATGTAATGGGATGAAAAGCGCCTAATCCATTGGGAGCTGATAACAGCCCCTCCCCGTCCCCGGCTGCCTTTACACCTGCTGCTTTACATTGGGGGCAGGCGAGGGGTGTCTATGAGAGAAATACCCTCAGATAAGATTAAAGCCATTCATATACGGCGGACATGAGGTTTTGTAACATTATATCACAATCTGCAACTGTTTGATACATAAGTGTCTGGGCAGCAATGCAAAAACTTTAGTAGTAGCCAAGTGCCATATACATCCATATATCTACCTGACCACAATAAGGACATCATGGCTGGTTATCAGGAGGACACTACATGTATGAGAAGATAACCCGACCACAATAAGGACATCATGGCTGGTTATCAGGAGGACACTACATGTATGAGAAGATAACCCGACCACAATAAGGACATCATGGCTGGTTATCAGGAGGACACTACATGTATGAGAAGATAACCCGACCACAATAAGGACATCATGGCTGGTTATCAGGAGGGACACTACATGTATGAGAAGATAGCCCGACCACAATAAGGACATCATGGCTGGTTATCAGGAGGACACTACATGTATGAGAAGATAACCCGACCACAATAAGGACATCATGGAAGGTTATCAGGAGGGACACTACACGTATGAGAAGATAACCCGACCACAATAAGGACATCATGGCTGGTTATCAGGAGGACACTACATGTATGAGAAGATAACCTGACCACAATAAGGACATCATGGCTGGTTATCAGGAAGACACTACATGTATGAGAAGATAATCCGACCACAATAAGGACATCATGGCTGGTTATCAGGAGGACACTACATGTATGAGAAGATAACCTGACCACAATAAGGACATCATGGCTGGTTATCAGGAGGACACTACATGTATGAGAAGATAACCCGACCATAATAAGGACATCTTGGCTGGTTATCAGGAGGACACTACATGTATGAGAAGATAACCCGACCACAATAAGGACATCATGGCTGGTTATCAGGAGGGACACTACATGTATGAGAAGATAACCCGACCACAATAAGGATATCATGGCTGGTTATCAGGAGGACACTACATGTATGAGAAGATAACCTGACCACAATAAGGACATCATGGCTGGATATCAGGAGGACATTACATGTATGAGAAGATAACCCGACCACAATAAGGACATCATGGCTGGTTATCAGGAGGACACTACATGTATGAGAAGATAACCCGACCACAATAAGGATCATCATATATCTGCATTCATGGTCGTATCCATTGGCAAATGATCAATACTAGAGATGGGCAACCCACTGTGTCAAAAGGTGGATTCGACCCCGATGACGTCATGACACTCAGTGTGCCCATTTCACTGCTGAGACCCAATCACTGACCTTAGTGGTGACCCTGGGCTCATGATGTCACTGAGAAGAGACAAGAGAGACCAAGAAAGAGAGTGCCAGATGCTGCGTGGAAGCCCAAAAGAGATGAGGTAAGTTGAGTATAAATGTTTTTACTTTTTACACCTCACCTGGGTCTCCACCTATTATACTTTGGGGTCTGAAGAGACCTCACAGTATAATAATTTCACTTCCAGTTCTATCCAACTTTGTTTGACCCAAATTGAATAAGGGACCTGAGCCAACTTAACCTGAAACAAAATGAACCTTGGGAGGTTTGCCCATTTCTAGTCACCATTAAGATGGTTAGAGAAAAACTTCAAAACGCTGCAAAATTTTTAATTATTTATATTTACAAAAATGTTTCACTTTTACTTGTCTATAAATGTATATATATAGTTATGTTAATGAGAAAACCCCTTTAAGCCCCTCTTGTATATAGGGACATGTGCACATGACCTGTAAGCCCCCTCTTGTACATGGTGACATGGGCACTACTGCTGTAATTGGGTATTTAATAGGGGCTCATTAGCCCATAATTAAATATTCCTGTAATATTATATATCCCACTGTAACAAATTGTAAAGTGTATGGACTAAGCTATCAGGAAGTGAATGGAGGGGGATCTATTTGATTTTTGGTGTGTAAATTTGACATGGGAATACATTTCCCCCCCAGATGACTATGTAATCAGCAGAACATATCCAGGCAGTTACCATCTGTGCAGAGGGGAATCCATCACAGCCCCCCTCCTGTTCTGGGACATAATGGGAAATCCAGACCAAGAAAGACAGGGGGATCAGATTCCACAAAGGTGATTTCAGTAACCCTTACTGCGCCCCGTACAGGAATCCCTATAGATGCTGAGAATCAGCCAGAGAAGACCCGACTAATGGGCCGATGGTTAGTCATAGTACATGAGAAAATATTATCAATTATTAATAAGCCTGTATGTTCTAATAAGGGCAGACCCAGCAGAGCGCCCCAGTGCAGGACTCCCATATTGGGCCCCTTGTCCTCCACTAGCTCATTATAGACCCTCCCCATAATATCCTCTCTATCGATCCACCAGTAATTGTGACCTATGAGAGTCATCAGCATCATCGCTTACATGTCATGTAATGGACTGTAGATACTGCTTTTAGGGTGAAAGTGGACGCTTTACCCACTGGGGATCTCTGCACATGGCATAGTAACTCCTGCACTTGCATTTGGCTCCCATTTTCCATACTGAAATAAACAGAGATGTGGTCAAAATAAGATATGTGACAAATAGCAAACACGTGATCCATAGATCTATTTATTATCTATCTATCTATCTATCTATCTATCTATCTATCTATCTATCTATCCATACATCCATATATCTATCTATCTATCTATCTATCTATCTCATATCTATCTATCTATCTATCTATCTATCTATCTATCTATCTATCTATCTCATATCTATCTATCTATCTATCTATCTATCTATCTCATATCTATCTATCTATCTATCTATCTCATATCTATCTAGCTATCTATCTATCTATCTATCTATCTCATATCTATCTATCTATCTATCTATCTCATATCTATCTATCTCATATCTATCTATCTATCTATCTATCTATCTCATATCTATCTATCTATCTATCTATCTATCTATCTTTCTCCTATTTATCTTTCTACCATCTATTATCTAATTATTTCTGTCACTTTCTCATGGTTTTAAAGTTGACACATCTATCTACCTATTTACTCCTCTATCTATCTCTCTATGTATCCATCCTCCATTCATCTATCTTACATGTGAAATGTGAACCGTTACATGAAACTTGGTTTTCTTTAAAGTAGAACTTTTTCCTAAAAAAGAAATAGTTAAAAAAAGAACTCTGACTCATCTGAAGAAAACATCATTGATGATGCACATACAGTAAAAACTGCCAATGCCAAATTAAATCTATCTATCTAGCTATCTATCTATCTATCTCATATCTATCTATCTCATATCTATCTATCTATCTATCTATCTATCTCATATCTATCTATCTATCTATCTATCTATCTATCTATCTATCTATCCCATATATATCTATCTATCTATCTATCTATCTATCTATCTATCTATCTATCTATCCCATATCTATCTATCTATCTATCTATCTCATATCTATCTATCTATCTGTCTATCTATCTCATATCTATTTATCTATCTATCTATCTATCTCATATCTATTTATCTATCTATCTATCTATCTATCTATCTATCTCATATCTATCCCATATCTATCTATCTATATAAAATCTATCTCATATCTATCTATCTATATATCTATCTATCTATCTATCTCATATATATCTCATATCTATCTATCTATCTATCTATCTCATATATATCTCATATCTATCTATCTATCTATCTATCTATCTATCTATCTATCTATCTATCTATCTAGAATAGAGTTTGAATAGAATATAGATAGACTATAGATATATTTAGAAGGGTTTTTCCTATGTATTTGTGCAGAGCAGTTTTCTGAGCCTCACAGTTGAGATTCTGTGAAATCCATAAAATTCACACTAAGTATTTACTTTGGAATCACTTAAAAGCCTGGCTCATTCCTCTTCGAGGTCTCTTTCATGTCCTGTTCACATATCGCAGATTTCTTCATCTCCTTGTCTCAGCTCCTCGTCTATCCATCAGTTCTCACCTAGAATTTTCCTTCTTATCATATTCTTCCCTCCATATTCTGCCTTCCTTCAGGTTTATTTTCACACACCGGTTTGTAAATTTATTTCTGTTCCGCACCTATGTACATGCTCTGAATTATTTGATACAGTTTCACATTGTCAGGAATAAAATTTTAAATTATAATATTTTCACTTGTTCAATGTTCAAAAAAAATCATAAAAAGCAGAAGAATCTAGACTTTCTTGTACATGACCATCATTGTGCATATCCTCTACTTTTTCCTAGGAACTGTCCTTTCCCATTTCAGTGACTAGCCCTTTTATGCTGCCTAATATGAGCAGGAAAGTAGTCATCAAGCTCTTAAAGGGGTGTTCCCATCCTGTAAAATCCATCACTATATGATCGATGGAGGTCCAACCTCTAAGTCCCCCACAATCCTGAGAATGAAGAGACTGCAGCGTTCACTTGCTTTACTATTTGTCCCTGCACACTGCCCCTCCAGGTCTCATGGCTGTGCAGGGAATTGCAGCTGACTCCATTCACTTCAATGGTGGTGCTGCAGTTCCTTAGCTCAGAGGGTGCATTGCTGCAGCCACTTCATTCTCAGGATTGGTGAGGGGTCCGAAAGTTGGTCCATTACCATTGGACCAATACATATATCTTTAAAACTCTGCAAATTTTTAATTATTTATATCTCCAAAAATATTTAAGCTTAGTCTACAAATCTAAATATGGTTGTGTTCATGGGAAGCCCCTTTACATAACATCTTTACAAGGGCCAAGTTGACTGTGTCCAATAAGGGGCATTGGGTCAATGACTCTTCCAGAGATTCCAGAAATGCCCCATTGGTTTAGCTCTGTTACCAAACTCCTTGGTCCTTTAGTTCTGCAATTGGTAGTCAGAACTAGATTCACTATATTTGGTGCTTATATTATATGAGAATGATATTTGCAGTATTTGATTATAACAGATAACATTACTTGTAGGTTTTATGAGTGACACTTGAAGTGTCTTCAAAATCCCCAGGAAGCCGGTGTTACGTTTCTTCCCCCCTCCCTCAGGGCTGTCCCATGGATTGGGAGGCAGCAGGGCAGCCCCTCATTACATTACCTTGCATTCTTCTGCTGTCTCTCCTTTGCCCCTTGCTAAGTGTGGCAGATGGTAGCTACAGGGAACGGTGACCTATTAAACTGCCATCAGTCACCAACTGAGCTCAAGGATCTGTGTTTGTTTTGCACTGTAAAACTATAAGAGCTTCCTACAGCTTGCAGCCATTAGCAGAGGGCTCGGCTATCCATCTTCCGTTGGGTTCCAAACATAAACCTAGTTCCCATCGTACTGCGACCCCAGACTCTTCACTTCTCCGTGTCACTTATACCTCCAGGTTAATGGAAGGGTCGGCAGCCATCAACTGTCAATGGATTTCAGGAAGCGCCATAAAAACCATCAAGTCATCCACATGGCTCATGGCACTTTAGGTAAAAACTAAAACAATAATAAAATAGCAAAAATTTGGTCTCTTCTTTTATTGATTATTTTAGTTAGTTTTTGCATTTTTCTTTATGGATTACTAAGTGATCATTGAATTACATGAACTACCATCACCAGGGGCACCCAAAGATATCTACTGTCTGCAAGTACTGGATAGGAGCTGGCTGGTTAGAAACCCATTATCAAATCCTCTATGGTAAGGGTGCAAAATAGGAAACCTGCAGTGTAAATTGTTAATTGACAAAAATAAACTATTAAGCCTTCTCTTTCTGAAAGCGTTCTTACTTTGCAGCATTTTTTTCACTCCGGCCTAAAACTTTTGCACAGTACTGTATCTCATATTCCCCAAACTTCACCCATCTGTAGACGGCTATTTTGGGGTCACAAAGGGCAAGAACCCAGAAGCTGCACCCTATCAGCCTGCAAGTGCATAGGGGCGGGGCAGGATTTGCTAGATTTGACTACTAACATCCCTCTGGAATTATAGGGACTAGACAATTGAAGGATGCAAAGGATAGGACCTGATGGACGCGGTGAAAGGTCCTCTTTAAGTACAAATGTATCAAAATTTACGATGATCAATCTTAAAAAAAAAGTCAATCAAACAATTCTACATAAACTTCTTTAGTTGCAAGCAAAATGAAGACTCAATCTCTTAGGTTATCTAAAAAAGCAAGTGTTGCAAAATCAATGCAGAAGAATGTTTTTCTTCAAGTTTGTATTTTTGCAATTTCCTAAATGACACTTTGCACTTTTTTCCTACCTGCAACCACTATGACATCTATGACAGCTACATTAAGATTAATGGAAATGTACGTATAGTAATGCAGGAGAACTCAGTTACCTAGAAGACAGCTACAAAAATGTTCCTATTGCTGTGTACGTAATTTATCACAAGCCAGACAAACCAGGGACAAGGACTATTTCCGGGTGCTTTCCATATCACCAGCACAGAGCAGGTCTACACATGGAGGTCTCCAGTTTATCTGGCATGAAATAATTTTAATACTTTTTTCCTTTTTTATGGTCAGTGGAGATCTAACCTCTGGGCCCTCGCACTGTCATAGTATGGCGCTGATTGGTTATCATGACCGAGGAAGGCCTACTGAAGGCTGTCATCATAGAAGCTGCATCTGAATGATCAGAAAAAAGTTAAAAAAAAAAATTGTAATAAAATGTTAATATATTAAAAAAAAAATCTGAAAAAACACAATTTTTTTCCCATTAAACCATAATACACATAACACATACAAATAATAGGTATCAACTTAGCCGTAACAATGTGTACTATAAAAATATCATGTTATTCAACCAGCAAGGTGAACGCTGGAAAATAAATTTAAAAAAAAATTATGCAAGGATTATTTTTATTATTTAGCCCAAATCTTATAAAATGGAATAGGAAACAGTCAAAATGTGAACCCCAAAACGGTGCCAATGGATACAGGTCATGGTGCAAGTAACAAACCCTCACACAGCTGTGTTGAAAAAACAAAAAAATCTGGCTTTGATAATAAAGCGACACAAAAGCAAAAAAAATTTTTTAAAAGTGCTTTTATTGTGTCAAAACAATAAGACATTAAAAAATTATATACATTTGATATTGTCATAATTGTTGTGAAAAAATAAATGTGACAAAATAAATGTGACAAATTTTACCTTGTTCATGCCCGGACACTTTTTTTTTTTTTTTTTTTAACATGCATTTTTGATGGCTAAAACATTTTTATTTTATTTGTGGTTATTCAAATAATTTTTGCATTCTTGGTACATAGGGCTTTATGTTTATGTCATTTTTATTTTTGCATGGTATTTCTTTTTTTTTTAATATCCAAAAAAAATTAAATGGAGGGGAGATGATTCTGTTTTTCACTTTTTTTTTTTTTTTTAATAGCACAAAGCGAAAATAGTTTTCCTTCTCCGTTAAGGTAATTGTCATGCAGGTAACACATAGTGGCTTGGGGGGTGGGGGCTAGAACCTGGACCCCTAAGGCCAAAATAGACTGCGTCCTTTAGGGGTTAAAATATCTATTAAAGTGTTATCAGATAAAGGTTGGTTTCTGGGTTATTGTGAAGGTTTCCTGCGCGGATTTTACATCTACCTTCATCCTTTTTACCATGTCCAGCCATAAGACTAATGGACCTCTATTTATCTGAGGAGTCTTCTGCCTAAGATAAACAGCTGGAAGGAGCAGAGAGAAGCAGACTCGGTTCACACTCTTAAGACACATTTTCCTGACATGATGTAATGTGGGAAAAGAAAGATGCTCGCACAGTGATACATAAGAGATTGAGTTTGTCTCCTAAGTGTTTGGTTGCAAGTTTTATGTCTCTTAAGGCCTGGGATTTCTGCTTATGGCGAAGTGATTCACACCCTAATGAAATCAAAGATCTTAATATGTGGCCAAAATATTGTTATGAAAAAAACACTTCCCACCCGATTTATTCCGCCTAAGAATACCCACAATTGAGATTTTCTCAGGATGTTCAAGTCACTGGAACATGTGGAAAGCATAATGGTGGTGTTTATTATTCTTTTATATTATTAATTGTTCTTTATTAGACTTTTAAAGGAAAAGTAGCATGAGAAGCCACGTATGCATACAACATTGGAGGGTTTCTATTGGCTGTAAGGAGGAGAACCATACACATGGGTGGCCACATCTCTACCTGGATGCTCAGGGCCAGTAGACATCTTATTGGAGGTCACGGACTAGAGATGGGTGAATTGGTTCACAACAACCAAGATTTGACCCAAATATTCCAAAAGTTTTGGGATCAAACGCCAAACTTTGGGTGTTCATCACCCACAGAACAAAAGTGAAATTGTTATGCTCTGCAGTCTCTTCATAAAAGGACCCAGAGAAAGCCAAGGACGTTGCGAGGAGGTCCAGAAGTGGTGACGGAAGGTAGGTATAATTGTTTGTTATTTTTGTCACCTCCCCTGGGCCTCCATCTATTATACTGAGGGGTCTGAAGAGACTCCAGAGTATAATAATTTCACTTCCAATTGTAACCGAACTTGTTTGACTCAAAACAAATTTTTTTCCAAACATGAAGCAAGAACAAATCTATAGAAGTTTGCCCATCCTTATCAGGGACCTTCTTTATCCTGATAGGATGGGAGGGCAAGACAGTAGAAAGTTTAAGTGCAGGAACAGGATACTGGTCCCTGCTCTCCAACAATTTTCATTGGGGATCACAATCTAGATTCCAACCTAACCTATAAGTATGTTTTTGAAGTGCTGAAGGACACCCATGCAAACAAGGAGAGAACATACTTCATGCAGATGTTGACCTTAATTGGATTCGACTCCAGGACCTCAGCGCTGATAATCACCATAAGTCACCATGCCCAAAATCCAGTAGAAATTGTTAACCTTGGAAACCATTAGTGTAATCCCATGCATGCAATCCGAAATGCATTACAGATATGGGAGTGGGTCCCTTTGCCCACAGAGCCCTGTGCTGCTATGTATAGTGCCTTGCGAAAGTATTCGGCCCCCTTGAACTTTTCAACCTTTTGCCACATTTCAGGCTTCAAACATAAGGATATAAAATTTTAATTTTTTGGTGAAGAATCAACAAGTGGGACACAATTGTGAAGTGGAACAAAATTTATTGGTTATTTTAAACTTTTGTAGAAAATAAAAAACTGAAAAGTGGGGCGTGCAATATTATTCGGCACCCTTAAGTTAATACCTTTTTCTGTGATTACAGGTGCAAGTCGCTTGGGGTATGTCTCTATCAGTTTTGCACATCGAGAGACTGAAATTCTTGCCCATTCTTCCTTGGAAAACAGCTGGAGCTCAGTGAGGTTGGATGGAGAGCGTTTGTGAACAGCAGTTTTCAGATCTTTCCACAGATTCTCGATTGGATTCAGGTCTGGACTTTGACTTGGCCATTCTAACACCTGGATACGTTTATTTGTGAACCATTCCATTGTAGATTTTGCTTTATGTTTGGGATCATTGTCTTGTTGGAAGATAAATCTCCGTCCCAGTCTCAGGCCTTTTGCAGACTCCAACAGGTTTTCTACCAGAATGGTCCTGTATTTGGCTCCATCCATCTTCCCATCAATTTTAACCATCTTCCCTGTCCCTGCTGAAGAAAAGCAGGCCCAACCCATGATGCTGCCAGTTTAGAGGGACGGCCGGCTCTTGGTAGATTTGCAGTGGTCTGATACTCCTTCCATTTCAATATGATCGCTTGCACAGTGCTCCTTGGGATGTTTAAAGTTTGGGAAATCTTTTTGTATCCAAATCCGGCTTTAAACTTCTCCACAACAGTATCACGGACCTGCCTGGTGTGTTCCTTGGTCTTCATGATGCTCTCTGCGCTTTAAACTGAACCCTGAGACTATCACAGAGCAGGTGCATTTATACGAAGACTTGATTACACACAGGTGGATTATATTTATCATCATCAGTCATTTAGGACAACATTGGATCATTCAGAGATCCTCACTGAACTTCTGGAGTGAGTTTGCTGCACTGAAAGTAAAGGGGCCGAATAATATTGCACGCCCCACTTTTCAGTTTTTATTTTTTACAAAAGTTTAAAATAACCAATAAATTTCGTTCCACTTCACAATTGTGTCCCACTTGTTGTTGATTCTTCACCAAAAAGTTTAAATTTTATATCCTTATGTTTGAAGTCTGAAATGTGGCAAAAGGTTGAAAAGTTCAAGGGGGCCGAATACTTTTGCAAGGCACTGTAGATATGCCATAAGGGTATCAGCATGGGACAAAATTTGACTTGTATTTCAGAAAATACTCCATGCTAAAATATGTGTGAAATCTGCAGGTAATTTGCACCCCATATATGTAAATGAGTTTTTTTCAACTCAACCTTGTTTAAATATATAGGGAAATTTCCACACAGATTCCCAACACTTATTTTGGTGGAAAACACCAAAGATTAAATCTCCAGTCAATGAAAATATAAGGGGGTTGACTTGTAAGAACTGGGGGACTTGCAAATTGGAAAATCTAAGGGAACAGGAACATCAAGTGAAATTTTAGAAATATTTTTATTTCATTAGATTTCCTGTAATGGTCGACCTGGTGGTTATAGTCAATTACAGTCATTATCGACCATATAGCCCAAAATATTTATGTCTATGACTAGATGGCCAGTGTTAGGAATACTAGCAATGACTAAGAGATGTTTTGTCTGGTCTCTGAAGACCTCAGAGTTATACTGGCTAGATCATGAGCCACAAAACCTCAATGAAAACAATATAAAATATGCTTGGGGCCCAAAAGCTATATCTTGTCTAGAACTGAACTAATACCAATGTCCAATACACATGGACCATGATGTTTCCATGTGGCTGCAGGAAGGAAGTTGATGGTTTGGTAAATCATTTCAAAGCCTAAATGTCACAATGGCTAACTGGAGCCATGGACCTACTAGATCACTAACACATCTGGCTATACAAGAGAGCATAAGGGATTGTGAGTTCCTTGCCATTAGACACCATAAGTCAAAGTCTTAATGAGCAGGGAATGATGGACACAGAGACAGACAACCACTTATGTTTAATGGTTTACTTTACTAGCAAGTAAAATTCAATGAACGAAGGAAAGCAGACAACAGTCAATCCTCTCTACAGAAGGACATGTCTTCTGCAATTCTCTTGCTCTTCTAGAAAGCTCTCCAGCTTTGCTCTCCTTGGGCTGGTCTCTCTGGAAGCTCCTTGGACATGTTCCTCAAGTTCTGCGTACCAATTGCCAGGCCTAGTCTCTCCTCGACTTTGTGCACCTTCGCCTTCAGCAGTGGTGATAAGGCTAGTGCCTCTTACCAGATACACGTCAACCAATGTAAACAAAATTATCTTAGTGCTCAAATACAGAGGGTAGGATCCTTTAAGGCCTGGGGAACATTGACATTGGTGGGATTCAGGGGTATTTGGTGAGCACTGACAGGCTAAGAACTGGGGCATGCACACAACCCAAGACCAGATTGGCATGATGAGGAGAAAATCGGTGGTTGGAAACATGACGTTGGCCATTGTAGGTGAGTCAACCTAATACCAATGATGCATACAGTAGAAGAATGCAATCCCTATTTTTTTACGTCTCATGTTTTGAGTCTCTGGAGGCAGCTGGTGAGCAGAAAGGCCAAACACATTAATCGTAGACCTTTCCAGTGATCCTTTCCCAGATTAATTGTAAAGTCATTTCACTGTACAAGTGAATGCGTTAATCCTATTTATATAAGTTGAGTTGACCTATTTCCCAGCCCTAGGAAGCTGCTGTACCAAGTATCAAAAGAAAGAAGATCTAAGACAGAGCACTTGTCATTGTTCTGCAACTGGTCTATACCTCACAATGGCCACATACGTCAGAGCTTGGATAACGCCAAGACCTTGTATAGAAGCATCTCTAAAGAAAAGCCTACATGAATCAAGCCTGCTTTCAAAAACAAGCCATGTCCTCAAAGCCTTGGTCAGTCCTCCCCTATTGACAGGTGTCCTCCGCCTTCTTTTCGGGTTCCCATCACTGGAACTTCTATCCTTTTGATGGATTGCTTCTTATTTCAATATGAATGGTCATCTCAGCTTGGAACAGCCTGTTTAGCTTTGGTTTGTTAAGCTGACGCCCCAATCTGTCCCCCTCTTATTTTCCATGCTCCATTTTATGGCAAAAAGCAAAGTAGTTAACAGGGGCAAGAGTTAAAAAAAAGTCTCCTGCTTTGACAACCACCGCTTTTCTCCAAATGTGTTCAGGAGAATGGGGGGAGGAGTGAGCAACCAGGGTATGATATCAGTTTTTGTCTAAGATTTACTGTGCATTGTCTCACAAGGGAAGGAGACAAACAAGACTGAATAGAGGGAATCTTGCCGGGAAATTCTCTGTTTAAACAAGTAATGCTTGGTAAGGAACATTAGGGTTGTCCAAGGGTTCTGTGTGCTCCAAAATGGGAATGTAGAGAATGCTTGTTAGATTGTGGCCAGGGTGCAAAGCCCACCAAAATTCTGGTGCATTTAGCTTGAGAAATCTATCGAGACATATAATAAAATAAAATGTATTTTTGGATATGCCATAGACTACTAGCAAAACTGAAAAACATCCCCAAAGCTTCGAAATTGCTTCAAAAAGTTATTTTATTAAAAGTTAAAAAATTGATAATACTAAGAACATAGCGATGATAATAGTAATTGTATAGTGAGACCTTTCCTGACTACTTCCCACCACCAATAAATAATAATGTGTCGATCTATTTGTAAGAGCCAAACTCAAAAGTTTTTCAAAAATATTGTCCATTGTGCCTGACGGTGAACCAAAAATTTTATGGGTTTTTCCTGGACTTAAATGTGGATGATCTATTCTTGATGATCTATATTGTAAGGGGGGTCCAAAGCCTGGCAGCCCCCCAATAAATAATAATGTGCTAAACTACTTACATTAGCTAAAGTCTAAAGAGTAAGTTTTTCAAAAATATTGTCCATCATGTCTTAGGATGAGCCACAGATTTAAATGTTTTTTTCCTGGACCTAAATACTGTATGGATGATGTATTCTTAGGGTAAGTCAATAATACCAGATTGGTGGGGGTCCAATACCCAGCAGTCCCACCATTCATCCATTTCAAGAGGCCGCAACGTTTTAGCAAGTACTATGCTCTATGGTTACAGCACAGCGCCCTATATTGTATAGTGGCTGTGCTTGGTATTGGAGCTCAGCACCCTTCACTTGATTGGGACTTAGCTGCAAACAGGTCATATGGTGGATGAATGTGACGTCACCTACAGAGGTGTAACTTGAAGCAAAATCTGTAATGGCGTCTTTACCAACCTTGCGCCATTTAGAATAGTGGGATATTTTATGTGGCAGAGGGACTTTTAGGGTTCCTCAGGGTCCAGGACCAAGTAGCGACTGCTACCTCTGCACCCTCTATAGTCACATCTTTGGTCACATGGCTTGTGAAGCCGATGTGGCATTTACCCCAGCACCATTGCCACTGTGTAGCGGACCTGAACAAATACAATTTACAGTTCAGAGAAGTGGAGGACATTGGACCAGATTGCGTACAGTAAGCAATGATGTCAGAAATGGACATTAGATTGTAATCCCCACTGCCGGCCGGGATTGATGTGGCACATTCTGTGTACAGTGTTGCAGCATTCCTTTTTGCTTTACACATATTGGATACGTATTTGGCCTCTTAAAATATTCTGCAGTATATTCTATTCTAGAAGAAGTGATTTGACATAATTGCCTTCTAACGTCATGGCACTATTGTAGGAATCTGCTCACGGAGCGAAGTTGCGTCCAATTCTTTTCTAACAAAAAAGAGACTTTTCAATGTTCCAGATATCAACAATCCCTTGAATGGCACATAATGCGATTGTGTAGGCTGGAATGTCTTTATAGCTCCTGCTCTACTTTCTATACAAGCAATTGTTTTTCGCTTTTCCAAAAGACATGTCCTCGGGGATGGGTTGGACTCCTGGTAACTGTTTTTCCCGTAATAACCAAAGCAAATATTCCTACTATATTCTAACTTCAGCAAGCATGAACTTAACTCCTTTACTGCCAAGTCCCGTCTTCTCAAATACCACAGAGGATTAGTGCGGGAGCTAAAAACAGGTTGTCATGTATTAGAAGCGTTGAGCCGTAGAACAGCTTAGGAAATGCTTAATAAATGACATAAAAGTAAAACTAATTGAGAGCTATAGGTCTAATGACAGAATCCCTGCTGTCCATAAGTCTACCACATATAGGTCTACCCATCATTTATATGGTTTCTATACTGGGCATTTATTTTGATAGGTTCCTAAGACCTACAGTGTGCACCCCAGCTTGATAACTGTGCCCTTCTATTGGGTTGCTTTGGCCCAAAAGGGCATTTTACAATTAGGTGTCCAAAATTTTATAACCCATCTATGGACTATGTACAGTATAGGGGGTATAGATGTCTAGAGCTTGGTTACGAAGGGAAGTATGAACAGCAGGGTAGCAATAATAGGGGGGCAAAGGTAGCAGTCACCCCAGAACCCTGGTCCCTGAGGGTACTTAAAGGCAGATTTTGCACCATGCCTAAGAACTTCAAGTTATGCCTCTGGATGGCAGGCTTATAGTGAGCCTCCTGTCTACCTGTCCTGTCCTGTCTCACCCTCGAATTAACAAATATAGAACATGTTTATTCAGATTGGTATGGGCTCTCTGAGGTCTCTACTATCTGCCCAGTTTTGCCTGATGCTGACTTAAAGGGTTTGCTTAGTCAAAGGAAAATGTTACAGAAATAGCTCAGAATGGGCTAAAATAATAAAAGAATCTTTACATCCCTGCTTGGAACCCTCCAGAATCCCCCACACTCTTTTTCTCCTGCCCTGTACTTCCTGCAGCAGTGATGATGTCCTAGCACAGACAGGTGATCATTGCAGCCAATCCCTGGCTCCTGCTGTGACTTGATACATTATTTCAAACTATTCTGAGCTGTTTTAAAAGCATTTTAAGGGGGTTCGACAAATCCTATAATTCTGGGCTTACACATAAGTATGAAGAAGTCATGCCTAGAATGTAGCCAACAATGGGCCTCAACCAGGGCTGTGACTCCATCTCCTTTATTTTTCCATAGCCTGACTTTGACTCCAACTCCTGCTCCGACTCGAACCCCTTCATAAATAGTGGACAGTAAAGATCCTGTAAATCACAAAAAAATCCAGTGATTGATTCCTGTTCAAGTAAATATGTAACATCTAATTAATTACACAATATCAATAATTATATAATATAATTAAAAATAATTCATCACTTTATTTTGGAGTTGGAGTAAGAGTTGGCAATTCCACCTCCACAGCCCTGACCTCAACTTGGTGCATTTTGATGCACAATGGAGTATCTCAGCTTCTATACCCTGGTCCCTCATTTTGTAACCATTGGGTGGAGCAGGGTGGGAATCTAGGTGGGTCAGGGTAGGGATGCCCTGGACATCAGATTTACAGTAATTCTGGTGCGTCTTGCGCCTGTCAGGGGAATTCATGAAGATATTTGATTCATTCTTAATACTTTCCCCCTGATGCTTTTCATAAAAGTGCATTCTTAAAGGGAGTCTGTCACATAAAAAAAGCAGTACAGTCTGCAGGCGGCATGTTATAGAGTAGGAGGAGCTGAGCAGATTGATATATAGCATTGTGAGAAAAGATTCAGTAAAACCTGACATTTATCCATTGAAATTTCTGCTCATTCTACGTAGAGAAGTCTAGGAGGCGGAGCTACCAGTGCCTGTACATACTGTACAGTCTGATTGTTCCGCCTCCTAGACTCTCAGCCAAAAAAGAGCTGAGATTTCAATGAAAAAATGACACCTTATACTAAATCTTTTCCTACAAAACTATATATCAATCTGCTCAGCTCCTTCTAGTCTAGAGCATGCTGTCTGCAGACTGAACAGAATTTTCCATGTGACAGGTTCCCTTTAAATATATTTTGCAAGACAGTCCCAAAAAATCTGCATCATAAAAAGTGAAAATATGTCATAAGATCACGTTGTTATATAAGGCCGTATGATCAATAGGTCAGAGACAGGCTGGCTCTATCACATTCATTGTGTACTATGAAGCCTGTCTTTGTACACATTGAGAAGCCTCCTGGCAAAACTTGGCATGGGCAACCCATACCAATCCCTCCATAGCCGGTGGGTGAGTGGCGCCGGAATTAAAGGCATCCATATTTTGATGCCTTTTTCTTGACTGCTGCTGGACAAGAGAGAGATGGTGTCAGGGGATATCTGCATGGGCTGCAAGTCGGAACATCCATAGCTCTCCTTGGAGCATAATGACGTGATTTACTAAGTCCCTCAAGACTCCCATAAAGAAACTTTCCTTCTTCTGATTACATTATCACATGTGTTTCCGCCTATGGAGACTTGTTACTGACTTAACATTTCCTACATGTGAAATCTCCAGGTGCCCGTATAAACTTCTATTTTATTGCATCTACCCCAGAGTTTTCTGCTCCTTTGATAAATATGGAAGAAATGCAGTCGCTTGTCATGATTTTGCTTTCCAAGTCTGAACAATCAATTGGTCACGGCTTCTTTCGCTCGCTTCCCGTATTCAGCAGAAAACAGAGGGGCACTTAGAAATTCAGCATGAAAGGGCATTGACTGTGGGCAAGTGAATAGATGGATACGTCAGTAGGTCACAGTCAGAGGGGGCCATTCACCTAAATTAAAGAAACACCCACTCCTAATAACATAACTGTTTACTGCGCTAAGGATAATAATTTGGATACATCAGTGTTCCCCATCCAGTGGCTCGGGGGCCACATATGGCCCTGACAATCTAAATGAGACTCCCCAACAAGAGCCATGGCTAGGTTTTCATTTACCTACATCAGTTTTCTGCAATAGCCTTCTATCTAAATATATATCTAAAGCCTATATATATAACCTTATATCTAAATATCCTGGTTTTAGGCAAAGTGGCTTGTTGGCTTGTGAGAGTTGACCCTTCCACTGCTATGACATCACCTTTCTTATCTGAGCAGCAAGACCAGCGCTCCCAGTGCTGAAGGCCCGCCCCCAGTGCACCAACTGCCTCATTTGCATAAGACTTCAAAGTTTCTCCAAACCTACGAACGTGACCTACATAACAAAGGTAGGTTGTTTTTGCCCTGTAATGTGGTGGTAACACTTCCCCGTCTCTACATACACTAGTTTATTTAAGAGGACTTGAGAACAAAGGATTGGGCATGTTGAAATCCAACATGCCTGACCATTCTTTCATC
Organism: Leptodactylus fallax; assembly: GCA_947044405.1. Lineage (NCBI taxonomy): Eukaryota > Metazoa > Chordata > Amphibia > Anura > Leptodactylidae > Leptodactylus > Leptodactylus fallax. Next base: position 175,682 of record CAMRHE010000053.1, read on the forward strand.
ATCTTCCCACAGGGACACCCCTGCCGATGAGCGACTGAGCCTGGTGAGATGTTCCTCTGACATTGATCTCTCGTATGTGGCCACCCTTAGAAAGCAACCAGCATGTTTTTTAAGGCACAGGACACTTTGGTGGAATTCAGTTCAGATTTAGCTTGATTCCATTTTTTGGCACCCACAGCCAGAGGAACTGGGTGATATATACTGTGTGTGTTGCAATGTTGTGACCGCATAGCCAAAAAAAAGAAAAAAAAACTGTCAGGGCTTGATGAACCAGCTCGGTGCAGACCTTCTGTACACATTGGGCGGGTTTACTTAGCAAAATGCATCATTATTCTGCAAATTTTAGACAGGAAGCGAAGCACCTGGCATGCCAAATGTATGATATACTATACTATCAACTATAGACCTGCACCCTTTTTGGCACAAAATATTAGTGTAATTGTAGTTCAGAACCATTGCGTACACTCAAACGTTCCGACATCTTACCACACTATTGATACAATCTATCCAATCTGCTTCTGCAACGAAACCAAAAAAATTTTTTATAGGACTTTTGTAACATCAATCACAGCCAATAGCTTGTGAAGAAACCATAAATTAGAGTTCCCGGGAAGCCAGATAGTCTTAGGCTGAGACCCCACGTTGCAGAAAAGAAGCTTTTTTTGTTGCAAATCTTGCTGTGTTTTTTTTTTTATATTTCCCATACCTTTTCAAGCCTCTCTTGGCTTTGGCTCAAAAAAAAAAAAAACGCAGCAGAATCTGCAACAAAAAAATGCTGCATTTCAGTGACGTGGGGCCTTAGTCCCGTAGCGGGCGGCAGCGAAAAACAACTGCAGGAAAAACCGCAGCGGAAACTCATTGTGGTTTTTCCCGTAGCAGTTTCCACAGAAATCTTCTTCAATTATACCTATAGGGAAACCGCTGGCATTTCCATAGGTATAATTGACATGCTGAGATTTCCAAAAACACTACAGTTCTGGAAATGGCAGCATTTCTGCTGCAGGTATTTTTCTGTAATGTGTGGATCAGCCAAGCATGCATGTATTCTCAGTGGGTAGAAAGGCTTACCTTGCATGAGAATAAAGGGATTGGGCATTTAACATGATGATCCTTCTTTCCCCAAACATCATCTGTCGGAATAAGGAGACCTCCAGTCCAGCCAAAAAAAAAGAGTTTCTGCAGTAGGAAAAACCTAGGTAACATCTAAGTTTATTTCTTGACTTTAATGTGCACATGGTAGAATTTTTCCTAGCTGAAAAATTCAGCTTCAGGAATTTGAAGCTGAATTTTTGCACTTGACCAAATTCCACGCCAAATTCTGCACCTGCCAGGGTGGAATTTTCTGCCTCCTATTCACTACAATGGGAGTTATTAGGCGGAATCTGCCTGATGATTGACATTCTGCTAGTTGAAATGAGTTTCCAAATTCCGCCACGTGAACAAGGGTATGTGACCAAAAAGGAACATCTTAGATATGGATAAGATTTACAAAAGAATTTGAGCAATGTTGTAAATACATTAAATGACTTACCTTGTACCTTGTCTTACAGCCTGTATTATACTGTACTCCAGAGCTGCACTCACAATTCTGCAGGGTGTTATTAAACAGTCCGCATCACTGTTGACAGACACACCCCTAACAGCATAAATGAACTCCTGTTATGCAGGGGCAACTTAATACATAAAAAACGAACCCAGCAAGCAATGCAAGATTTCAGCTCTGAAGTCTGCAGAATTATAATACACATTGTAACACAGGATCAGTACAAAATAACTAATGCAACTAATGTAGAGTGGCTCTTTTTATGTAGGTGAATTCTGGACATTCCCTTTACATTTATGCAGAAATTATAGCAAACTCAGAGGTGGGTGAGTATAAAACAAATAGCTCATAGTCACATGTCCCTGTTGTGTGGTCCGTGTCCTCTTTCACTCCTGTGCAGCAAGCAGAGTGGCTCATATGACTGCTGAGACCAATTGCTGGACTCAGTGGTCACTGATAAGGAATCTGTGACGTAGGTGAGTGATGTCATCGGTCCCTCTCCATTGGTGTCAGCAGTCATGGGAGTCTCTGCACTTCCAGCTAGGCGAGTCCCAGCACAAGAGGGGAAGGAGATGGTGCACCAGGGATAGCTGAGTATGAATTTTTTTTGTTTTACACCCACCTTGGCCACCTCTGAATTTGCTATCATCCCCGAACAATCCCTTTAAGTGGACATAGCCTGAAGGTAGATGAATGGCGCTGGATGTGAAATGTCTATATCCTGAGATATATCCTATGGTGGCTTCAGGACACAACATTGTCTCCTAGATGTTATCTCTTGTGGTTTGGAAGCAGTTAAGTGACTTCACTTAGTATTTTTTTCCCTTTTGCAGCCATCAGCATTATATCTATCAGAGGAAAAGTCCTCCCTTGTGATAATACAGAGAGATCAAAGCAACGGGTAATTGTTAGCTCATGAGTCAAACATAAGACAAGTCAATATTGGATTTGCCTTGCTGGTTCCAGATACAGGCTGCTGGCTGTGTATATATATATATACTGTACAGGCTGATCGCTGTGTATATTTGTGCCAGGATTATAAATTCAGCTGCTCCAGGATTTAATCTCCGTCTATATTCCTATAACTCGCACTATAGACTTTGCACATGTCGGCTATTCAAGACACAGATCAAACACTTAAGATCCCTTTGAGTTCCTTCCCATATACCAGTGGATCTGACCATACATTGTCTCCTGAGCTGGTATACAGACTGCGCCCCTGGAATGTGATTATTATATAACATCTGCCGGCTACAGTAAATGCAATGTGTACTGACAAGTCGGAGTTAATTGAGCGGTGGAATGAAAAACAGGAAAACAGCCCCGATCTGGCAGAAATCTTATAGGACTGTCATAAGGAAAATACTACAACAATAAAAGACTGAGACACCTTGAAAACATTAAAGGGATGTTCTGATATTAGAGAAACCTGACTGATTTGTAGATAGGAACTGCACCACTCTTGTCTACAGGCATTGTCTGGTATTGCGTTATTCATTTGTAGTCATCACCCCAGCCCTGCAGATAGATAGGTTAGTGTCACCAGAACCCGCATATCACCCCAGCCCTGCAGATAGATAGGTTAGTGTCACCAGAACCAGCATATCACCCCAGCCCTGCAGATAGATAGGTTAGTGTCACCAGAACCAGCATATCACCCCAGCCCTGCAGATAGATAGGTTAGTGTCACCAGAACCAGCATATCACCCCAGCCCTGCAGATAGATAGGTTAGTGTCACCTGAATCACATACTGCTTCCCCCTTGCTGCCTCCGTTGCTGGGATAACCCTTTTTTGTCAATATGCAAATGCACTCTTTGGAGAAATGACAACACCCTTGTTGCTCCAAAATATTGCATATTGTCAAAAACAGCAATATTTCAGGAACAGAGACAGTGAAAACACCATTTTATTCAGGTGACCTTAACCTATCTATCTGGGTTGACATGCTGGGGTCTGATTCCCTTTAATCCTTTTAGCAGCAGGCCCTTAACAATGGTTCGTCTTCTACTTTATGACAGGATGGGTATGAAAGTTTACAATAACAACATCTCCATATGGAATTACTTCCCTCATCGTATTTTCCGACTGCTCTTTGACTTGCTGTACTAGAGCATGGACATGGTGGAGATATTAATAGATCTGCTTTGAAGGCAATCCCTACAACCGGCCATCACCAGAATCGTCAATGTACCCAGAGATGAATGATTTCCCATAGTACACGGGGTCACCCACATGAATCAATAGGCAGTCTCTAAAACCAGCCCCGTTCTATTTGTTGTCCACAGGCCCCGGCTGAGGTTACTGCAGGGACAATTATCTTTGCGTGACATGCTCCTTCTTACTGGTTCCTTCCAAAAACAAACTACATGTTAAGAAAACATAAGGGAATTAGAAGGACTTTTCAACCCTCTGGGAGACAATACTTCACCCCAACATAACTGTTTGTGATCCTCGGCATGGCCGATAAGTATGTTATTCTATATAATTAGTAGAAAGTATTAAAACGGCAGAGACTTTATAAAAATCAGGGGATCTGGGAAAGAAGAGGGGGCCACGTATGCAGACTTTTTTAGCTAGGCAATTTATCATACATAGGCATGTTGTCTAACCATGACCCAGCCCGAGAACCCAATGTGGAGTGGAGTATTAGGCTAGGGCTACATGGCGACTTTGGTAACATAAGAGGAAAATGGCAATAGTATAACACGTTTTTGAATTTTTGATAATTTTTTGAAAAATTTTCTATATCACTATCAATATTTAATAAATGTACTATATCCTGTAATTTCTACTAAGGCTACGTTCACATCTGTGTCGGAGTCCTTCGCAGCGTCTGCCGAAAATCAGCGGAGTAAAAAGTCCTGCACAGAGTCCTCCTCCAGACCACCCGACGGATCCCATTATAGTGAATGGGGTCCACTAGGCTCTGCGTATAATCGATGTTTTAGAGGCCCACCTTTCTGTTGTTCGGGTCCCCCCATGGAGAGGCAACACTATTGTGAATCTAGCATAAGCCTTTCACACTTAACAATTCTGTAGGGGATGTCTTTTCAGCAATCGCCTTCTTTACATTCCAAACAGGATAACAATAGTCGATAACACCTTTAGCGATAACATCACTGACCCATCATTGCTTCATCGGATAGCGTAGTCCTGAGGGGACAACCTCTTTCACTCCACAGTTTAAAGGGATAGCCAGTGGGACATATTCAGGGTGCCCTTTAACTTTATGAACATGAGCAATACTATGTCCATTGAATGACAGCAAGTGGAATTTTTTTTTTTAAATGAACTTTTTTTTTATAAGACCATACAACGCTTTATTTCTACTGTAACCATGAGCTGTCACCAGCTTTGAAAAGCCCAATGACATCCATCATGTGATCGGCGCTGTCACCCTGAGCTGTTTTGTTCATCCAGATCAGCTATTCCAAAGATATAAGCCCTGTTAGTGTTGATGTAAATTAGGGCCTACTAGCCAAGTGGTATCTCTGGGGGCGGGGTCTCTGTAGCCAAGTGTCACCGCCCACTTGGCTAATCGAGCATAATTTACATCAACACTTCAGGGCTTATATCTTTGGAAAGGATGAATGGATTTGGATAAACAAAACACCAAAATGCTCAGGTTGACTCTGCCGATCAGATGATCTGTCATTAGGCTTTTCAGACTTGGTGACAGCTCCTCTTTCACTTTTGAAGTACTACAATTCTCAGATCATACCATCCATCCTCAATGCACAACTCCCCATAAATAAACTGATTATCTGAAGTGAGGGTCTATGGAGCCCGGAGCATTGAGCCATGTTTAGTATAGACCCCACTCATCTCTGCAGGCGTCCACTGTGTAAACAGCTATACAATGAAGGCCTCAGCCCTGTGATAGACATCCCCTCTCCATTTGCATCAATGGGTTTTAGAATTTTCTACAATCCCAGACAGGAGACGCTCATTATACTGCACCGTCTCTGGAGACACAAGTCTTTGTCCTTCCTGATGTCTCAGTGTCAAGCTATCAGCTTTGCCATATTCGCTGTTTACACCCCGACCATCCCCCAAAATCAGATTAGGCTCATCCACTTAGTAAACTAGTTAACCACACATTAGGAAGAAAAACACAAGGGGTTAAGACAAAAGTAATTCCGATATCAGATCACAAATCACATTAAGTGTCCTTATAATGGGCTCTATCATGGCAAATGGGCTCTATCATGTTGGGTAAGTCGGGCATCGATGTGAAGATTCTTTGCTGATGGTTATTATTATAGTCAGGGCCGGATTATTAGAAGGATACAAGGGAAAGCCCTGATCATCTTAAAGTGGCCAAATGCGTTAGATGTGCTAACTGAATCCACCGATTTCTGTTGCAATGGCCCACCTTCCATTGTGTATAGTGGTCTCTCGACTCTCCCTCCATAGCAGATGTGGACGGTGTCACCTGAAGACCTGCTCATGGACCATGGCTAGTCACTAAGCATTACTGGTAACAGCATTTGGCCATTGGGTATGGATAAGGCTGGCCACATTGTGTCCTCATCCTTAAATCTATCTATCTATCTATCTATCTATCTATCTATCTATCTATCTCTATATATCTCATGTCTATTTATCTATCTATCTCATATCTATCTATCTATCTAATATCTGTCTCTCTATCTCATATCTATCTATCTATCTATCTATCTATCTATCTCATATCTATCTATCTATCTATCTATCTATATATCTATCTATCTATCTATCTATCTATCTATCTCATATCTATTTATCTATCTATCATCTATCTAATATCTGTCTATCTCATATCTATCTATCTATCTCATATCTATCTATCTATCTCATGTCTATCTATCTATCTATCTATCTATCTATCTATCTATCTATCCGTCCATCTACCTCATATCCATCTATCTATGTACAGTATTTATCTATAATATTAAACCACTGACCGGTGATGTGAATAATTTTTATTATCTTGTACGTCTGTCAAGGATTGGGATACATTAGCAGTCGGTGAACAGTTTCAGATTCTTGAACTTCATATTTTGGAATCCCAATTGCAATGATAAAGTCATTAGAATGCAGAATATCTGTATCTTACGTCATGTATAGATTTATAGATTTATTCCAGGCCATGGTTTATACGGACAAAACAACCTCTGCTTGCTAAAAACAGCGCCACTTATGTCCATGGGCCATGTTTTGTATTGCAGCTCAAACACATTCACCTGAATTGACCAATGTTGCAATACCAGAGACGGTCAAGAGGGGCGCTATTTCTGGATAAAAAAAAACAACAACCTGTTTTCTAATCTTAAAGAAACACACTAAATAACGGAATTGCCATCTCTCTAACCCCTCTTGTAATAATTGTCACTAGGCACTGCATAGTAATGTGTTTGGATTTTCTCTTCTTATCATTATGATAATGTACTGGAAATGTGACAAAATGAAATTTTTATGAAATTTCCACATTTAGCCAAGCGATGGTGACATTATAATGGTGCTGCTTATGAGGCTGACCTTTGTGAAAAAAATGTGAGAAATACATAAATTCGAGTGTAGGAAGGGAAAACCACAGGAAGGACTTCAGACAAAGCATCGCAGAGACAGACCCCAGCCCTCCCTCCATGTAACAGGCCATCTCTTCTTGTCTCGCCGACACAACTGTGATGTGATTTTGTGCATGTGTTGTCAGTAGTGAACAGATGCCGTCAGGACGGAGGAAGTCCATGAACAAATATAAGACAACACAATATTAGAAAACTGACATCGAGATTAGATAGAATTGTTTCACTGGACCTGGGGAAATGCAATAAGCTTTAATATTTAGTTATAGAATTATGGATAATTTTTGAAAAACACAAAGAGACTGATAAATAACAAGCGCCATCCTTCCCTGGTGACCCTCTGTCAAATCAGTTTATTTTACCCATCCTATGCCATGTCAATCAGCATCACCTATATCCACCGTATAGACAGTATAGGCATTTGTTATGGTGCCCCTAGAGAGATTGGGCTCAGCCCAGGTTGACTTTTTTATTGGGCGTTGAAAATCTGAGCAAGGATTCCTACTCCAAACATCCTACAAACAAGGGTGAGGGGAGAACAAGCCCCAAGTCCTCTTGTCTCAGGTGGTTAGAGATTTGGTTGGGTTAATTTTTGTTATAGGGTCATCAGAATTCTTCATACACCACTGACCACCAATACCTATGCCAATATGTATTATTTTGTAATCTGACCTGTCCAGATTTATGGCATAACTGCCAGATTATTTGTAAAACAATCCAAGAAGTTGATAAACCTCTGAAGGGGTTGTCTTCTTTATTACTTTTCAACTATACTCAAAGCCACAAATATTCCTTCAAAATATCAAGCCTATCAAGGTTCCTAGGAGCCCTAAGAGTAATCTACACTATGTTTTATAGATAGGTTCCTAGGAGCCCTGACAGTGTCATATACTATGTTTTATAGATAGGTTCCTAGGAGCCCTGACAGTGTCATATACTATGTTTTATAGATAGGTTCCTAGGAGCCCTGACAGTGTTATACACTATGTTTTATATATAGGTTCCTAGGAGCCCTGACAGGGTCCTACACTATGTTTTATAGATAGGTTCCTAGGAGCCCTGACAGGGTCCTACACTATGTTTTATAGATAGGTTCCTAGGAGCCCTGACAGTGTCATATACTATGTTTTATAGATAGGTTCCTAGGAGCCCTGACAGTGTCATATACTATGTTTTATAGATAGGTTCCTAGGAGCCCTTACAGTGTCATACACTATGTTCTATAGGTAGGTTGCTAGGAGCCCTAACAGTGTTCTACCCTCGTGATAGCTTCAGCCATCTCTCGATATATGGTTGTGATGTCATCATGGGTACTCATTAAGGATCCCCTTGTTTTTAGGCCCCTGTGTACTCTCCCAATTGAGAACACAAGTCCATGTTTTACTTTATTTTTGAAAATATTAATATTTACTATCATTTTTAGATTTTTGCAGCCACTATAAAAGTAATTCAGGCCCAAGGAACAGTAAATGGAGCCATGGGACCCTGATGTTTGCACAATCTAATAACCCCCTCTAAAATGACTTTATTCTAATGGCTAATAACCTGAATGATGTAACCATATACCACTGTAATATAGATATTTATATCTAACGTGTTTCACCGGTGACCCCATTCCACCTCTTTGCTATAACACTGCAGCTGTGCATTATCGAGGGCTGCACATTGCCGGGTGGGCACAAGTGACTCTCATAAAGGCCTCCATTGTTTTATGTTGAATAGGAGCCATGTGTTCTGCTAAAGCCCCGCTTGCTGCTAACAAGCCCACCACGCAGTGCACACTGAGCATGAGATTAGTGCTTCTATCACCTCAAATTTAGCTATGGACCATTTCCCTTGCTCTCGCTACATGCTGGTGCACGGTGGGAACAGTTTGTTGATGGAAGGTTGCACCTACAGCTTCAGACCATCGAGTTCTACAAGGCTCCGCGGCACGTTAATCGGATTCTCATGCTACTGCCTGAGCCGGTCCGTAAGGATCATGTGACCAAGTACACCGATTATGGGAAAATGTCAGGGCTTAATACTTGTAAATGTGAGGTGGTAATGACTTAAAACAAAGCCGGTAATCACATGTAATTGTCACACCAGCCACGGCAGGCATAAGGAGCATGACTCCAACGAATGCGAATAGTCGCCATTCATTCTTGACTCTTCCGAGTTTCTACTTGGTAAAAATTCTTCTTGGTTATGTTTTTGGTAAACCTCTACAGCAAAGGCAAAGTGGCCGCCATGAAAACTTTTGTTCATGGCAATAGAATTGACTATATTCCACAAGTAAATGGGCCTTAATTTGACCAGGGTGCCAAAAACCATAGGATTTCAGAAGGACTGGATGACTTTTTAGGTGGTTGGGAGTGTTGGAGGAAGCAAGGATCACACGTTGCCCAATCTATCAGGAGATAAGTTGCCACCAAAGGTGTCTGGTGCCCACCCAGATACATAACAAAAATGTTACCTGGAATAGCAGTTTTTGACCATTTCATTACCCAACTGTTTGCGATGACCGATATCAGAATGTGATAATTTAGGTTGGATTTTTTTTTACCATTTTTAGCTGAAAATGAAAGCGAATGTCATGATCGACTAAACGTAGCCCTTTGTGGACGTCTACATCATTTTTTTTTCAGTGTCTCAGAAGTGTCTCAGAGGTGACCATATTGGTCGTGTGCTGTCCAATTTGGGTGAAAGGGCCCTAAGAGAGAGGAAAAAAGGAATGGAACTTAAGAAGGTAACGGTATGAAGAAGATAAGACGACCATACACATTAGATGAATGTTGATCAACCCCAACTGGCACCAACTTACTCCCGTCTCCCCACTGAAAACACAGGCACACTCAGACAAATCAAGTGCGCAGGTGCATGGGGATGTCAAAAGGTTTGTTTGCTGTTGGCCAGATGACAGCTATCTAAGGCTACGTTCATATTCGCCAAAATTGGAGGAGAAAAAAGTCCTTCACTGAGGAATTGGTTTCAGTTTTAAAATGACGGACACCCAACAGACTCCATTATGGTCAATGTGGTCCACCAGGGTCCACGTGTAACTGCTATTCTAGTGGTCCAACTCTCTGTTGTTCTGGTCCTCTGATGGACCAGAACAACGGAGAGCCAGCGCTAGTTTGAGCCTAGTGTAAAGTGTATGGTAAGATTTAGAAAGAAGGGAGGAAGCAAGGGCAGGAAGGAATGAAGGAAGGGAGGGAGGGAGGAAGGAAGGAAGGAAGGAAGAAAAGGAAGGAAGGAAGGAAGGAAGAAAAGGAGGGAGGAAGGAAGGGAGGTGGGAAGGAAGGAAGGAAAGAAGGAAGGAAGGAAAGGAGGAAGGAAGTTTGAAGGAAGGGAAGGAGGAAGGAAGGAAGGAAGGAAGGAAGGGGGGAAGGAAGGGAGGGAGGAAGGAAGGAGGGATGAAGGAAGGAAGGGAGGAAAGGAGGAAGGAAGGAATGAAGGAAGGGAGGGAAGGAAGGAAGGCGGAAGGAAGGAATGGAGGAAGGATGGAAGGAAGAAAAGGAGGGCAGGAAGGACAGGAAGTTACTGAGGATGGTTGGTAAGGAAGAAAGAATGGGAAGTAAAAGAAAACAAAATTAAGGAAAAAAACAAGCGAAAGATGGGTGATCTTCATTTCTAGACCATGTAGCTGGAGCCGAGTAGTCAGAAGGACTAATATAATTGTACAATTAATATCCTGCTTGCTGTGGTTGGGCTCCAGAAGGACAGGTGTGCATGTTGCAAAGGGACCGGAATTCATTTCTACAGCTGATCGGAGCATCTGGCACCTCATGTATACTGCTTTAACAAAGCCAAGGGATCTCCCCGCTCTCCCAGGAGCAGCTGGCCCCGAGCTACAAGCTTTGTCTGAGAAACAGAGTCTGGAAAGGTTCACGTCTAAGACACATCGCCTGTCCGCTGCCTCAAGTATCATGTGGTGTATTCATCAGATGGCTTGCCTCTACAAGGAGTTAAAGGCTGCAGCTGGCACCAGCACTATCTGCCAAGATCTCAGTTACCAGCAGAATACTGTAGGTGGACGCGCCGCGGTAATATCACCGCCTAATAACAGATCTAATGAAGTAGACACTGCAAACGGCGTGAAAAAATACCATTAACCACATCATGGACCGGACACTTTTTCCCTGATTTATGACCGCATGCTTTTTTGAGTTTTTTGGTACATGCGGATTTGAAGGCTATAGCTTTTTTTCGTTGATAATTTTTGCCTCTTTTTTTTGGGGGGGGGGTTAAATTTTTATATAATTTTTATTTTTGCATTGTTTTCTTTTTTTTTTAATATTCACATAACTGTAGAAAAAAAAGGAAGAAAACGTGTCTGTTTTTCCGAGTTTTTTTTTTAATAATAGCACAAAGTGCTTCTAAAAAATTTTCGGACATTTCAGAGATTTTTATGTAGGTGACAGTTTTCTAGAACCTGTGATATGGGAGCAGAATTCTTATTTTCAATATTATTTGATTCTTTTTTATCTTAACTTATTTTAATGTATTTATTTTTTATGCACTTAATAGACTTTTGGGGGTCAATTTAGCATTTTTTTTTTTTTTTTTTTGGCTGATCTTCCCTGTAACCAACTTCAGGCAGCGCCTACTTGTATAAACTGGCAGGCGCCATTTTTAAAGTCATCCGCTAACTATTGGTTTATTCTAATAGGTAGCGGCCAATATTTTACTCAATGGTCCCAGTCCGGCCTCTGCTTCTTTTTCCAGAGGGCACTGCAGGTGCCCCATCATGGAACCAAAGATCGCCAGGTCCAGTATTTTAGGGGGTGGGGGTGCCTTTCTGTAGGTCGCCTCAGGCAGCAGAGAGGCTTGGTTCACCCCTGTCCCAGTTATAGGAGGAATACAGTATACAATACAGAACTGACCTGAATCCTCTAGGACCCAGCAGCTCCTGCAGTTCCCAGCAATCGGCAGATCACATGACCAGCGGGCAGGGGAAAAGCTGCATTATGGCAGCTTCCATAGTTGTACACACAGTGCTCATTGAGTGCTGTGAATACCAAATCGGTAATATAAACCGTCCCTGTCTTATTTTTGGGATGCCCGGATGACAGCTGGCTTCTGGGTCCTGGTACTATTCAGACTACAGGTGTGTCCATGCAGAGTTAATTCCAAACCCATCTGTATAAATTCAATAGGCAGTTGGCACGGGGTTAAATTATGCAATAAACATTAGCTGCAATACCGGGCACAGCCTATGCACAAGAGTGGCGCTATTTCTGGGAAAAGTAAAGCTGGCCATGTACAGAAATAGGGTTGAATTAACAATTCTAAAAACAACAGTATTAGAATTGTGTAGGGAACTGCCATTTCTACTAGTATATAATGTATCTGGCTTCTTTGCCCCTGCAGTTTGGCTTCAGAGACCCCAGGCATTCAGTGCAAGTTTTGTTTTGTAAATACAGTGAGTCAGACACATGTGAGGCAGAGCTGCTGGGGGGAGAGATGTGAGCAGAGCTGCTGAGACAGACATGTTATGTCTGGGGGAGTCTAAGAGCCACTTGTTCCTCTTTACTTCACAGTATATAGTTAGGTATGTGTTACCCCCTATATACTCACAGGACCTAGCTAGTAACCGTAGTTAGGGATCCATATATATATATAGTTCAGGGCAGTGATAGGTTAGGCTTCCGAAGGCCAACTAGCTAGTTAGAGGCCCGGTGGCACTAGTAGTTTAGCTGGCAGGTTAAGGACTCAGTGTTAGGGTAGTCAGGCCTGCATCTACTGCTGTCACCGTCGCCCTGTTTGCTGCCTGTGAAGAATCTCACCACCATCATCATCATCTCCTGATCGGCTGTCTGTCATCTCCTGGAAGAATCCGAGGATCCACAGTCATCCACAGGGGCCCCTGCATCTCTTCTGTTGCCTGGAGGTATTGTGCACTGGACTCTTGCTATATATCTATATATATACCCGGGTATATAGCCTAAGACGGTTGAGGACTTGCTGGTTGTTGTAGTATTGCTGTGTTCTGAGTATATTTTATGTATGTATTATTACCCTGTTGATTCTTATAAAGCTACTGTTATAACCTTATGTGGTATCTGTATGTATTCTTCAGACTGTGAGATTAGTACAGTGATCCTTGTTAAGGCTACTAACTGTACTTCATGGGTAAGTCCCAGGAAGAGATCCTCCCTGTAATACAGAGGCTCTATCCTGGGTGGAGGCACTGATATATTTCATATATGTTCCCACTCTTCCCTTCAGCGAAGGCTTCAGGTCCCATTATACACACAGGTCAGCGCCAGAGTCTGTTGCGGGAGGGATAATACTCATACCCCCCCCCCAAATAGGGCTACATTTGGAGGCACTGCTGAGATTTAGAAGTGGGAATAGTCATTGATATGGAGAAGCGATATAGCTCAGAGGGGAACCTCCCACTAGCTACTACATGGGATTACCGACCTCCTGTTCCTCCCCTGGTTCAGGTAAAGGAAGAACCCCGCTCAGCCAGTTACCCCCCCAGTATGGCCGTCGCTAGCAGTTCCTCTAGTGACAGTGCTATTAGCACTTTAGCCAGGCTGACTGAAATGTTAGCTCAGGGCCTGCAGGCCACTCACTACAAGAAACTAAAAGTATTCTCTGGTAATGTCCCAGTACCACAAGGGGAGGAAAACTTTGAGATATGGAAAGAACATACTCTCCAATGCCTGAAGGAATGGTCTTGCTCTGAAGAAGGCAAGCGGCAGCGTATCAGTGAAAGTTTGCGGTCTCCTGCTGCAGAATTGATCCGCTTGTACAGAGACTCTCATGAAGGAGTGAGTGCATTGGACTATATACAAGTACTGTCTGATCACTTTGAGCCATACTATGACCTTGCCCAGATGGTTACTGATTACCGAATGGTTCGTCAAAAAGAAGGGGAAAATGTCTCTACTTTTATTAACCGTTTACAGCTACTTCTTTCACGTCTGGTGTACCACGCAGCTATATCTACTTCAGAGGTAGACGCTATGAGAACCAGTCAGTTGGTGAGAGGGTTACAACCTCATCATCCTCTTGCTCAAGTACTCAAGGTCTTACTATCTGATAGAGTCCTTCCATTTCCTGACTTAATGAAGTTAGTGAAGAAACAAGAAGCTGACATTAGTTTTAGTACCCCTAAGAAAGCGAAAAGCATCTCTAAAGAAGATGTTGTTCCTAATTCAAACAAGGACAAACCAGCGGAGCGGTCAGAACTTAGACAGTCCGCCACTCCACCCACTGCCACTCAATGGAGGAAGGATGCTAGAACCTGTTATAAATGTGGTCAGACGGGCCATACTGCCAGACAGTGTACGGAGGACAGTGAGGGATTGGGACACAGTGCTGTCTTCTCTATTCAGAATCAAAGACACCGAAGGAAGGCGGGCCGAGTAAATACCAGAGGCGCTATCGCGGGCTCCAGGTCCGTTGTCAAAGTCACTGTCAATGGTCATGCCGCTCCTGCCTTGTTTGATACAGGATCTCAAGTGACCCTGATTTATCGCTCGTTCTACCAAAAGTATCTGAGGGATATACCTCTTCAGTCTACGGGACAAATGAAATTGTGGGGGCTTAATTCAGGATCATATCCTGTAGATGGCAGCCTACAAGTAGTTATAGCTGTCCCTGAATTAGAAGATCAGAGTGTCGCTCCCATGAAGATTACGGCTCTTGTCTGTCCTGATACAGGGGATTCTTGTGCAGCTCCTGTGATACTTGGCACTAATTGTCCCGCAGTGCATTATGCTTTTCAGAAGTTTCTTGGAAGAGATTGGAACCCTGCAGCTCAGCCGGTGAATATATCTTCTGATCTTAGAGAACTCTGTGATGCCCTGTCTACTGGCTATCGACATGGAATGGTATATCATATCGGTGAGAGAACCGTGGAAGTTCCTGCCGGCGGGGAGAGAGTCCTGAGAGTAGCCTCCAGCATTGCTCCCGATTTGCTTGAAGGGGGGAGTTATGTCCTTATGGAAACCCCTGAAGAAATGATTAACCAGAATGGCTGGATGGTGATCCCAGAGAGAAAGGACTGGAGAAATAAAGTGGAGTTATCTACTTGTGTGACAGTGAGGAACTGTTCACCGCATCCGATCGTAATTGGACCATACCAGAATGTGGCCCACTGCTACCCTGTGCTTGGAGTAAATCCATACGCTGAAGTGTGCAGGATTCAAATCCGAGATGCAATCCCTAATCTCAATCTTGACTTGAGTGATCCACATTTACCAGAGGCCTGGAATCAGCGACTGACACAGAAGTTGTCTGAATTATCGGAAGTGTTCTCCATGGATGATATGGATGTAGGTTGTGCTAAAAGTGCTCAACACACTTTCCGATTGACCAATTCTACTCCCTTCCGGGAGCGACCACGGAGAGTTGCTCCAAAGGATGTTGATGAGTTAAGACAGACTCTACAGCAAATGAAAGGTCAGGGGATCATTGTGGACAGTAAGAGCCCCTATGCCTCACCTATTGTGGTGGTAAGAAAAAAATCTGGAGCAATTCGCCTATGTGTGGATTACAGAACTCTGAACCGGAGAACCTTACCTGATCAGTATACACTGCCGAGAATTGAAGAAGCTCTGGAAGCTCTGAATGGAAACTGTTGGTTCACAGTGCTGGACCTAAGATCGGGATACTATCAAGTCCCAATGGCACCTGAGGATCAGGAAAAGACAGCCTTCATATGCCCCTTGGGTTTCTTTCAGTTCACTCGTATGCCGCAAGGTACAAAAGGTGCGCCAGCAACGTTCCAAAGGTTGATGGAAAGAGTGTTAGGTGATTTAGTGCCCCGGGAATGCCTTGTATATCTTGACGACATTATTGTGTTTGGAAAGACGCTGGAAGAACATGAAGAACGACTCATGAGAGTACTCCAACGCTTAAAAGAAGAGGGGCTGAAGTTGTCGGCTGACAAATGCAAATTTTGTAGATCTTCGGTCACTTATGTAGGTCATATTGTTTCTGCTGAAGGAGTTGCTACCGATCCTGGTAAGATTGAAGCTGTGGTGAATTGGCCCCGACCGCAAAATATTACGGAGTTGCAATCTTTCTTGGGGTTTTGTGGATTCTATCGACGATTTGTGGAAGGATATTCAAAAATTGCTCGAGCCCTCCTCGACCTGTTGAAGAGTGATGCAGGAGATCCGGGAAAGAAGAAAGGGTCTTCCAAAAGCCTTTTTGGCGATAGGTGGACTGCGGATTGTGAAGAAGCATTTAAGTTGTTGAAGAAGAAATTGACAGAAGCTCCCGTTCTGGCTTATGCTGATGCACAGAAGCCATATGTGCTACATGTAGATGCCAGCTTTGAAGGATTAGGTGGCGTGCTGCACCAAGAATACCCGGCCGGGTTACGGCCCATAGCTTTCATAAGTCGAAGTCTTTCTCCCAGCGAGAAAAATTATCCAGTACATAAATTGGAGTTTTTGGCGCTCAAGTGGGCCATTGTTGATAAATTACATGACTATTTATACGGAGCCACGTTTGAAGTAAGAACAGACAACAATCCACTGACATACGTTTTGTCAACCGCTAAACTCGATGCTACAGGACATCGCTGGTTGGCGGCTTTATCCAACTACCAATTCACACTCAAGTATAAATCGGGGCCTAAGAACATTGGGGCAGATGCTCTATCAAGACGGCCTGGATTACCTAGTCCGGAAGTAGTGGATGAATGGGAAGAAGTGCCAAGTCCTGGAGTAGGAGCTTTGTGTGCCATGGCTGCTGTAGTTGAAGACCGAGTAGCCTTTTCTGAAACTCGGCTTATTGACTCTATTGGGGGAGGTCCCGAAGCTGTACCAGACATGTTTGCCTACCCTGCCACTTTAGGATCCTTTGAGAGTTGTTCTATATCTTCAAAGCGAATGATCTGGAGTCAAAAGACTGATCCTTTAATTGGACCTCTTTATCAAGCAGTGAGTTCTCAAGACAGAGAAATGTTAAAGACATCCCTACCCTCTGAATGCAGTCAACTTCTACGAGATTGGGAGAAGTTTGAAATAGACAATGGCCTACTTTATCGTGTGGTGCTGTATCATGATCACCCTGGAAGGCGCCAACTAGTTATTCCAAGCTGCTTTCAGATGATTTTCCGAAGTCTGCATGATTATCATGGTCATTTGGGACCTGAGAAGACTTATGGCCTAATACAAGACCGATTCTACTGGCCCAAAATGAGAGATACCGTGACTCGTCTGTGTAGGTGCTGTCGCAGATGTTTGCAGAGGAAGACTGTCCCGGTTCGAGCGGCCTTCATGGGACACTTGAAGAGTTCGGGCCCCATGGATCTTGTCTGCATAGACTTCCTTTGTATTGACAACGACTCCAGAGGATTTGGAAATGTATTGGTGGTGACTGATCACTTCACACGATATGCTCAAGCCTTTCCGACTAAGGATCAAAAAGCAGTCACTGTTGCAAGAGTGCTTTGGGAAAAGTATTTTATCCATTATGGCTTACCACACCGGTTGCATTCTGATCAAGGCCGGGATTTTGAGAGTAACCTGATCAAAGAGTTACTTCAGTTGTTGAACATCCGCAAAAAGTCGGACGACGCCTTACCATCCAGAGGGAGATGCCCTTCCTGAAAGATTTAACAGGACTTTACTTGATATGCTTGGTACCTTACGAATTGAGGATAAGCGATCCTGGAGTCGAAAAGTGGAGGCTATGGTGCATGCCTATAATAGTACAAGGCACGAGAGCACAGGATATTCACCATACTTTCTGATGTTTGGAAGAGAGCCTAGGCTACCTATTGACATCTTGTTGGGAGTCTCTACCGATGGTATCAGTCATCAAGATCATTACCGATACGTGGCACGTTTGAAAGAAACGCTTAAGAGTGCTTATGAGCTGGCTGAGGAAAATGCGGCCAAAGTGAATGAAGGAAATAAAAGGAGATTTGATCTTCGAGTAAGATACCGAGAATTGAACCCTGGGGACCATGTTCTGCTACGGAATTTGGGAGCATCTGCAAAACATAAGCTGGCTGATCGATGGCGGAGTGAACTCTTTACAGTGGTAGATCGGTTGCCTGGAATACCAGTCTACAAGATAAAAGGACGGGACGGGAGGATCAGGACTTGGCATAGAAATCATTTGTTGCCTGTACCTCAGATTGATGGTATGGATATCTCCAATGATGGCTCGGCCTGCGATTCTCCACAGTCCTTAGCCGATATTCCACCTGACCTTCCTGAAACTCCTGAGAGTGATTGGACTGTGGCTCCTGAAGTTCCTAGATCACCAGTATCTTCTCCTTCAGGGAGACCTATGAACCCTCAAACTCCAGAATTCGTACCTAGATCTGTGTCTACAGATGAGCAGGGATCTAGCTCTCCTACGCCACCAGCACCATCCCCTCCCATGGCAGACAACCCTAGTTTAGGGCCTGGACATGCTAGTTTACCTCAGAGAGAGGTACGGAGAGGAGAGAGAATTAGACACCCTCCACCTATGCTGACATATGATAGTTTGGGGGACCCCAGATTTACTACTCAGCCTCATTTATATCATGCTTGGGTGGGTGCAGTGTCCACTTTGGTCAATATGTTACCAATTTTCGCTCCTGCTGGCATGTATACCTATTAACCTGTTGTGACTCTGTAAATGCAAAAGCAACCATATTGATATTGTCATTGGTAATGTTGACTGTATACTATGACTTTGTATGTCTTTGACGTGACGTAAAGATTTCACCAGAGGGAGAGTGTAGGGAACTGCCATTTCTACTAGTATATAATGTATCTGGCTTCTTTGCCCCTGCAGTTTGGCTTCGGAGACCCCAGGCATTCAGTGCAAGTTTTGTTTTGTAAATACAGTGAGTCAGACACATGTGAGGCAGAGCTGCTGGGGGGAGAGATGTGAGCAGAGCTGCTGAGACAGACATGTTATGTCTGGGGGAGTCTAAGAGCCACTTGTTCCTTTTTACTTCACAGTATATAGTTAGGTATGTGTTACCCCCTATATACTCACAGGACCTAGCTAGTAACCGTAGTTAGGGATCCATATATATATACAGTTCAGGGCAGTGATAGGTTAGGCTTCCGAAGGCCAACTAGCTAGTTAGAGGCCCGGTGGCACTAGTAGTTTAGCTGGCAGGTTAAGGACTCAGTGTTAGGGTAGTCAGGCCTGCATCTACTGCCGTCACCGTCGCCCTGTTTGCTGCCTGTGAAGAATCTCACCATCATCATCATCATCTCCTGATCGGCTGTCTGTCATCTCCTGGAAGAATCCGAGGATCCACAGTCATCCACAGGGGCCCCTGCATCTCTTCTGTTGCCTGGAGGTATTGTGCACTGGACTCTTGCTATATATCTATATATATACCTGGGTATATAACCTAAGACGGTTGAGGACTTGCTGGTTGTTGTAGTATTGCTGTGTTCTGAGTATATTTTATGTATGTATTATTACCCTGTTGATTCTTATAAAGCTACTGTTATAACCTTATGTGGTATCTGTATGTATTCTTCAGACTGTGAGATTAGTACAGTGATCCTTGTTAAGGCTACTAACTGTACTTCATGGGTAAGTCCCAGGAAGAGATCCTCCCTGTAATACAGAGGCTCTATCCTGGGTGGAGGCACTGATATATTTCATATATGTTCCCACTCTTCCCTTCAGCGAAGGCTTCAGGTCCCATTATACACACAGGTCAGCGCCAGAGTCTGTTGCGGGAGGGATAATACTCATACCCCCCCCCCAAATAGGGCTACAATTGTTTTCTGCTTTTTCTCATGTCATCAAGGGAAAACTTTATAAAGTTGTGTTGGGACAAAATACTCTCAAAATCTGCGCCCAACACCTGACCGCACTCAACTGTGAGAACCGAACAGGCGAGATGTTTAATTATCCGTCTCCCAGCTGTGAGAAATGGATGGTTTTAATAAAAAAAGGAAATGCCTGAAATATAAAGGAATTTCATCATACAGTTGCACATGGTGCCTGCGGGGTCTGGACTGTGTCTCCTAATGAGGACATTATGGAGGGTATTTACTAACAAGGGACAAATGTGCAGGAAAATGGGCAATAAGAACCTTCATTACTACAAGATGGATGCTATGGAGGATCAAGCATGTCACGTGCAGAAGCCTAAAGCACACACTGCAGATTAGCGGCAGATTTCCCATGTACATTTGCATGCAGTAATACATCAGAGATTGTAATAATCTGACTACATTGTTGCAGAAATCGTCCTGCGCTGCGGATTTTGTCAATTCATTCAGCAGATTTTCATTGCGGATTTTACCCTTTGAATAGGATGAAATCTGTGGAGCATCCGCAACAAACTCCACAACAGAACCGCAGGTAACACCTGAAGATTCTGCAGCAGATTTATTGCAAAACTCAGTGAAGTTCACCTGCAAATCCACATAGGAAATCTGCGGCAGAGTCATTCCAGGTGACACACAAACCATTGCAGCAAAAACCACCTGAATTCTGGTGTTTGGTTACATCTTATTTGCAGGGTCCCCTTTGCATTGCAAAGGTTAAAAACACAATAATTGATACACTGCATGCTGGGTATAAAATCTGCAGCCCAAATTGGTTTTAGTTGCAGCCTGTGCTGCTACTGTAGATGGAGGCACCCATTCCCAATCCTATCCCTTTGTACCCCCACACAGTATAATGACACCTCATTAAGCCCTCCACAGTATAATGTCCCCCTACATGTGGCCTCCAACAGTATAATGTCTCTCTCCTTGTGGCCCTCAATAGTACAGAAGTTCCCTAATCTTGTGGCCCCCACATTATAAAGGCCCCTCCATGTGGCCCACACAGTATAATGGCCCCATACTTATGGCCTTTCCTTGTGGCACTCATAGTTTAATGCCCCCTCCTTATGGCCAACACAGTATAATGGCCCCCACCTTGTAGCTCTCACAGTATAATGGACTTTGCTTGTGGCTCCCACAGTATAATCCACCCTCCATGTGGCCCCCATGGTATAATGGCTCTCACCTTGTAGCTCTCACAGTATAATGGACCTTCCTTGTGGCTCCCACAGTATAATCCACCCTCCATGTGGCCCCCATGGTATAATGGCCCCCTCCTTGTGGCCCGCAGCACAAAAAGGCACGAAACAAATAAAAAGTCAAAGTCACCTTACTGTGCTCCCCCACAGTCCTCCCCTGTCTCTACTGCCAACGCCTTGACCCTCACTACATTGCCCTAGCTTGCTTTCAAGCTGCAGGGAGCAGAGACAGAGGATAATGGTGAAGCATGGCAGTTTTCTTCTTCACCATTGTAGTCAACCCCATCTTCATCCTCTGGACAGAGATAGGGTTGAAGCCGGGACATACCTCCAACACCCCAGGACATTGGGACAGCACCAGAAATCCAGGACTGGACTTTCCCGTTGAATCTGGAATGGTTGGGAAATATGCAAAGTTTGGCCCTGACCTAAAGGGTAGCTCATACTTACTAACTCTGCCATAACATCTGGGAGGCTCCAGGAAAAAGGAGAACCTTCCTAGACTCTCAAGAGGGGAGATGCAACCAAACTTACATTTAGGGGCAGAGTAGTGGGTTGTAAAGGGTGTGTGACCCCACAAAGGAGGTTCTGCTGGCAGGCACAATACCCTCCGTTCTGGACAATTGGAGGAGAAGTGATAAGTGTCTGATCGGTAGGGGTTTCGACCACCGATTACAAGGATCAGTGGTCCAACCATTCAACGTGATGTGACTGCCAAAGACAGTCAAGCTGAATAGACAGAGTCCCTATAATAGTCTTTCCTTTACCCTTTGGTTGATCCATCACCCTTGTTTCTAACGCTATTGACCTATGAAGAGCGTATTCCCACCACCCATTACCATACCCCAATCGAACCGGACGCCCCATCTCTAGGCACACCATGGCAGCCAAATGTGCCGCCTCTCTAGCTCACACATTTTCCTACAAGTTTGTCATCACATCCACAACGCAACGTGTGACACACCAGACTCGAAAACATTCGCCATCCCCGAAACGGTATTTAAGGGCAATTAAAAGTACAACACTACGACTTACTCTATAAAAGCACAAAAAGAAGGAAGGTCCCCTATCAAAACCATCTGCTTCTCAAGGGTGCAAAGTACAAACACAGCAAAATGAGTGCATTACTAAGTAGGTGGTGAGATCACGGCCTCGATTGGGATCCCAATAAGGGAAATATTAGAAAATAACATGTGTCAGGGATTTCCTTTTCCCACGGAGTACAAAAGATTCACACTGGCATCTACCCAGTTGGCAGATACGGATCAAGCCTTTTTTGCTCAATGAAATTTAATGAATACACTTGGAGTGCACTTCCCAAATTCTCCGGTACAATCGGAGGGCATATTAGTGTCTAAAGCGAGCCCTTCATGTTTCTATGGAGATGCGGAGCTCCACAATGGCCCCGCACAGATCTCCTCATTAGCATGCATTTATGTATCTCTGGCTGCTCCCGGATTACGATGAGGTTCCCAGCCTTCGTTTCTTTCGCCCCAACTACTTTTTTTTTTAGGACGGGATGGGAAATCAATGCAATGCTCTGATGTCTACTAAAAGCCCACTTTAATTGGGACCTGGGCCAGGGTGAGCCAGACCCATTGTCGGGAGCATTCCTAAGACTTGTTCACGAGCTATAGATGACTATGCCCCAACAAAGAAGCTAGTGTACCAGAGAATTTTACTTTTCTCCTCATTAACATAGGAAATCTTTCAGGGAAACTTCAGAAATCCAGTATAGGGAATAAACATGAGAGTAAATAAAGGCACGGTCTTGTTCCCACCAGCGTCCTTGACTTGTCATGAGTGACTCAACCCGTCTATGAGCCAAAACCTCCAGAATAGAAATTCTTCTCCTTTCGTCAAGAGCTAAGATCGCATTCTTACATCCAGCGCGAAGACCTAAATGATCGGGATCTCCATTATCCTCCTAATCTGCTAACGTAAAACAGACTGCCCCAACGCTCTGTAGGACAGGAACACATTGGAAGGCGGCAATCTGCTCTGTGACGAGTCCGCAGCTCTGTTTTCTCAGCAGTTTTCCTCTGATTTTGAGCCAACCTTCTTCGTCTTCTTTTTTTCTACGAGAATTGCAACCGTGTGAAACTCTTATATAATGATAGAGTAAAGCGGGGCAGACTGTATGTGGTCAGTAAATATAATAATAGATGGCGAGATAGAATATTACACAGGACATGACTGCTGGATATCAGGAAGGACGTATATACTATAGCAAGGAGTTAAAGGGAACCTCGCATGTTGCATGATGCCTTATCGGCCAGTAGCAGGTTATAGAGCTGGAGGAGCTGCCTGGATTCATATCTAGTTTTATAGGAAGAGATTCTGAATAAATATTATTAATTCAGATTCCGTTTTTTTGTGGGATTAGGAGTCCAGTGGGCGGTGCTAACCGGTGACTGACAGTTATCTCAACACTAAACTGTCTTACAGGAGAGGCTGGCAGTCACTGAGCAGGACCGCATGCCGGATTAGTGATCAAAGATTAGCTCGGATGGATGGATGGATGGATAGATAGACAGACAGATAGATAGATGGATAGACAGATAGATAGATAGATAGATAGATAGATAGATATGAGATAGATAGATAGATAGATAGATAGATAGATAGGTAGATAGATAGATAGGAGATAGATATGAGATAGATAGATATGAGATAGATAGACAGATAGATAGATATGAGATAGATGGATAGATAGATAGATAGATAGATAGATAGATATGAGATAGATAGATAGATAGATAGATATGAGATAGATAGATAGATAGATAGATAGATAGATAGATATGAGATAGATAGATAGATAGATATGAGATAGATAGATAGCTAGATAGATAGATAGATAGATAGATAGATATGAGATAGATAGATAGAGACAGACAGATCTGATTTCATTACATTTTTGCTGGATGCAAAGGACACATGACTGATCATCAATGCTATTTTCTTCAGATGAGTCAGAGTTCTTTTTTTACTAAACTTCATAGAAAAAAATTCTGCTTTGAAGTAATATCCAAGCTTCAAGTAGAAGCTCAAATTTCAGAAGGAAGATAAGTAGATAGACGTATAGATAAATAGATACAATGGATGGATAGATAGATAGATAGATAGATAGATAGACAGACAGACAGACAGACAGATAGATAGATAGATAGATAGATAGAGATATGAAAGATATAGTTATGAGATAGATAGATAAATAGATAGATATGAGATAGATAGATACTGTAGATAGATAGATAGATAGATAGATAGATAGATAGGAGATATATAGATAGATATGAGATAGATAGATAGATAGATAGATAGATAGATATAATATAGATAGATAGGAGATAGATAGATAGATATAATATAGATAGATAGATAGATAGATAGATAGATAGATAGATAGATAGGAGATAGATAGATAGGAGATAGATAGATAGATATAATATAGATAGATAGGAGATAGATAGATAGACAGATAGATAGATAGATATGAGATAGATAGATAGATAGATAGATAGATAGATAGATAGAGATATGAAAGATATAGATATGAGATAGATATGAGATAGAGAGATAGATATGAGATAGATAGATAGATAGATAGATAGATATGAGATAGATAGATAGATAGATAGATATGAGATAGATAGATATGAGATAGATAGATAGATAGATAGATAGATAGATCATATCTACATTTGTTCCTGATTCTACATACATATAGTGGATATTAAGAGGTTTACTTGATGTCTCTTTTCCCTCGGGTCCTCTTTCTAGTTATTACAGTCACATCTATTCTCACCATGGGGTATATTCTGAACTTTAGCAGTGCAGGAGAAATCAAAGCTGAAGGTTCATTGTGATAACTGCTCTAAGTAGCATTCCACCTGCTGCGGCCCATTCTAATTACCCGTCTTATCACCTCGGCTCTCCGACAGATCCTTTGCTGTGAATAGAAAGCAGTTTAAGTTTCTTGCCAAGAACTAAAAGGGTCTCATCATGTTACGTCATTAACATGTCCTAAGAAAACCCCTCCTGTCTGCAGCTCCCGGGGGCCGCCTAACCAGTTGGTCCAGTTTTACTTTTCTAAAAATTCAGAATTTCAGACTAAGGCGATTTGTGCTGTTAGTGAACGCGGAGTCTAAAATAGACAACATTCTTCTCAATAAAACGTGCAGAACTTTGGGCGATCTGAAATATGCAGAACTGTTTTGATGTGACATGAGGCGGCGTAAAAGGGCTGATCGAGGGCGACAATGGCGACTATTGGTGTTTAGTATTTATTCCCTGCTGCCTATATATAATAGCACCAACATATTCCATAGGGTTGAGCTGTCGCTGAAGAGGTAGAAGAACAAGAGGGAGAATCGAGAAGAAGATTTTGAGTTGGAAGATTGCCCCAAATACCTCTCCAGCTGTTACCTTTGCCCTCAATTTCACAAGCACAAAACATGTTTTCCCAGATGGTCATGGGCCTGTGAAGCCGCCGAGTCCTTTGTTACTACATTCTGAGCCAAAAGAGAGAGTTCCCAATTCTGGCCTGCCAACAAAGCCAAACCTGACAGACCTCCGTCTCTGGAGGTCCTAGCTGGTCCATGCTTTACTTGGACACCATGTCATACTTTATTTCCCCTGTAGGGGCGCTGCAGGGAAAATTAACACTTGCTTCTAGGTTCCATCTGTACATTGGAAGTTCTAGCAGCAGGACAACCTGTGAGCAACTTATTTTGGAAAAGCAGGGTGGAGAACTTGTATATGTGTGGTCTAAGAGTCAAAAACATAACTGCTGTTTTTCGAAAGCAGCACCCCACCTGTCCAAAGGCTGTGTCTGGTATTGCAGTTGAAGTGAGTGAGGCAAAGCTGGTAATGCAAAGAGATTTTCGATGGGTCCTTTCTACAAGGGATCCCATCATCGACATTAACAACTAAAGGCCTGATTGGGCGGAAGTTTAGTTGTTAAAAAAAATATGCAACGAGTCTGAGCAAGTTGGTTGATGGTTTGACAAAAGCGGACGATCATGCCAAACATTGAAATTTTCAGCCAACAACAAGCCAAAAGTATCCAACATGACCAATCTGATTTTGGCCAACTGAAGTCAACATCTACATATACAGAAATCTGATGTGTATGGCCAGATTGAGGCTGGGGCCCCGCGGTGTTTTACCGTCCCTGCATAGTGGATGGGATTCTAGCAAATCCCATCCACACATTGCGGAAAAATACACGCAACGGGCACGCTGCAATTTCCAAAACCGTTTCGGCATGTCAATTATACCTACGGAAACGCCGGCGGTTTCCTTATAAGTATATGGAAGCAGAAAGTCTGCAGAGGAAACCTCTGCGGAATTTCTGTGAAAAGTGCTGTGGGAAAAAACGCAGCGGCGGTTTCCAGGAATATAATTTTATGGCCAATCCTTAGGATAGCTGATAGGCACCTCCCGCACCAATCATCATCTGTACAGGGCTGCTTCCAATGCCATTATCATACAGCTTCTTCCGATTCCCATACTATATACCAGTGGTCCCCAACCTTTTCCTCACCACGGCCTGGCAGGGGGGTGGGATGGGTGGTTTAGGGGCGGGGCTTTGGTCATATGGGGGCGGGGTTATACACTAAACATCGCTGTAGACCGGGGTGTGCTGACGGGACCTTGGTGTTCATGCTGTAGTCCAGGTCCCTGCCATTAGCTATGCTAAGAGCCACAACACTGTGGCCAGATCGCTGACCCACCCCACATAATGTGTCGAGAGCTGCGTTTACCGAGGCCAGCCCGACGCGGCGCCGCCCCACGGAACGGCAAAAGACCCCCAACGGTCCGGTCCCGGTCTGCGGACCGGTGGTTGGGGACCCCTGCTATATACAACATGGAGATATAAGCAGTTGGCTCTGTGCCCTGTATAGGGGCCAGTCACTGGTACTACAGCCCAGCTACCCATAAAAGTCAATGGGTCATAAAATTCAGTACCAGCATCCAACCATTATAACAAGACCAGAGCCAACTGCTTCCGACTCCATGTTGTGTATAGTATGGGTGTCGGACATCACCCTGTACAGGTGATCATGGGGGGACCACCTGTAGTCCCCCCACTGATCAGCTATTTGTGACCTATCCTAAGGATAGGCCTTTAAAACAATTCCTGGACAAGTCCTTTAAGTTGCTACCTTTGGACAGATGTGGCGCTGTTTTTGAAAGATGGAGATCAAAAAGTTCTTCCCAGAGAAGAGACCTTTACTGTCCGAGGCTTCTTATGCTAAACATCGGAGCACATTCTCTTACCTCATGTAGGAGCCACCAAAAAAGAAAAAAATGGCTAACGAAATAAAGAGTTTTAAGTAGGTCAACTTACACCATTACCACGGCCAGTGTCACCTAGACATGAGTGTCAGCTGCAGCCAGATAAGCCCTGATGGAAACTTCTGGATACATTTCAGACTTTTTAAGTGCAGAAACATGGAAATGGAAGCAACAAGAGAAGGAGAGAAGCGGAGACACCGAAGAGGCCTCCTGATAAGCCCAATGAGCTGCTATTTGGCAGGTTCAGACCCTAATTTAGTCTCCATCCATTGTAACTCTTCTAACAAAAGCCCCAGGTTTGATTCCCACAGAGTTTGCTTACAATGGAGACACAACAGGCCTCTCTGGGGACATAAAAGTATCCCGAGCTATCAACCTTGTAGAAAGCTTGTTGCAGAAAAGAGTGTTGAAAAAGCGAGACTCTACCTGCCCCAGCGAACACCTGATCTGAGCTCCTGCGGTATCACTGTGCTCCAGCCATTGTCTGCCCCCCTACTCCCTAATGTAACAGTGCGTGTAAAAGAGCCCAGTACAAGGGCGGCCCCGGGATAATGCTCCGAGAAGAGACCTGTCTCCTAGTAATGGAGTCTGATACGTCAGCACAAAACCAGGGGCCCTTGTGTACGGACTGCTATATGAAAAAGGGTTTGACTCAATTAGATTCCAAAAACAGCGCCACACCTGCCTGCAGGTGATGTGTGGTATTGCAGCTGACATGGACATGGGGTGGGTTTGTGGCCAGTACCAGAACACCAGCCTGAGGTCACCACTTATGATGCCAAGAGTCCATCCAAGTATTCTAGAGGAAGTGCAGAGGTTACCATTGCACCCAGCCATGAAGCCTAAAAGTTCACCTGCAGTAATGTGCAAATGTTTTAGGCAGATGTAAAAAAAAAATGCTGCACAGTAAGAATGCTTTCAGAAATAGAAGGGTTAATAGTTTATTTTTGTCAATTAACAAAATGAAGTAAAGGAAGAAAAGAGAAATGTAAATCCCATCAATATTTGGTGTGACCTTTGCCCTTTGGAGGAGGAGTCCTGGAAGTGATGATCCGGCCCCCACAGATATAGCCCTGATCTCATCATCATCCAGTCTGTCTGGGATGACAGGAAGAGACAGACAGATTGGAGTAAGCAACATCCACAGAAGATCTGTGCTTAGTGCTCCAAGATGGCGGCGGGAACAACCTCCCTGCCAAGTTCTGCCAAAACTGTCTGCAAGTACCGAGAAGAACTGATGGAGGGCAAAGGGCAAAGGTCACACCAAATATTGATGGGATTTACATTTCTCTTTTCTTCATTCACTTCATTTTCTTAATTGCCAAAAATAAACTATTAACCCTTCTGGTTCTGAAAGGATTTTCAACACCTGCCTCAAACTTTTGTAGTCGATTGAATAGTGTATAGGAGCTAGAAATTACAGCCAGGCCCTGAGGACTACAGGCCCACCTGCCTCATATAGCTAGTCCTAGAAACTACAGATTATAGTCGGGGCCCTGGAGCATCGGGTTATGTCTCTGTTCACATCCAACCTCACTAATACTGTTATGTTAGACTGGACACAAATCCCTGCAGAAATGATGCAAACATTTGTCCAGTTGGTGCCTCCAATCTTCCCCCCATCCCTAATCCTCCCTGGTACTCTGGGCACATGCCCTAGCTTTGTGTAACATGGCTGCTTTATTTCTTAAATGGCACCACTGTGGATTCAGCAAATCCTCCGACTCTGACTCCAACCCCAGCCAGACTCCATCTCTGATTCCTGCTCCTAGTGGCCAAATTCCTATGATGGTAAATCCACAACAATGTATCTAATTAATTATACAATATTTAATAATTAAAGATAATCCTTGAAGGTAACTGCCCGACTCCAACTCCACAACACCGACTCCACAGCCCTGGTATATACACAACCTAACCAAAGCTCTTACAGCCCAAAAAATGTGTCCAGTTGTTGCCTCCCTGTGTTCAGGATAACCAAACTAAGACGCCAACTTCTTAGTGCATACCATTTTGGGATCACCTATAAAACCAAAATTAAAGGGGATGCCCAGAATAAGAAAAACATAACCAGTTTCTATCAGAAACAGCGCCCCAATAATCCATAGGTTGCATTTGGTATTACAGCTCAGCTACATTGACACTAATAGGACTGAGGTAAAATATTACCTAACCTATAGCAGGTATGGCGCTGGTTTTTGGAAGCAGCCATGTTTTTTCTATCCCTTAACAATCCCTTTAATTTGTAAATTGCCATATTTTAAACAGAATGTGATTTTCTTACTTGGGACTTGGCTACAATCTATGGGAACTTCCTGGAAATGGAAACAATTGAAGCCCCTCGCATGAGCCTGGAATCAATAGACGCTTGCAGAGAGCCGAGCCACAGATTTGATCATCTTTCTCGTATTACATAGTTGGAAGCGGCTGCACATAGTGAGTATTATAAGAACTTGTAGTAGTAATAGCGAATGTAACAATGTGAGGTTTAGAAATGACGTGACATGGAATAATTCCCATGTATATCCGGTATAATAAGCCGCTTCTTCTATTTACTCTTCGATTCCACCCTTTGTATCCCTTTTAAGCATCGCCCCTGTACAATTGCCCCAGTTATTACTTTTCTGCATCGTCTTATGGTTATATCGGGCCGGGCGCGATGCCAAGATAAAGATTCCGATACATAAATGTATGCCCCGCCGTGGTATGCCGTTTCATAGTGTCTCATATTGCTGTCACATTTGTGAGCAGAATATAAAAATATGAGGATGGTTGTAAAAATGAACACATTTTCACACCATTAAAAAGTCAAGTTCCTTCCCATGTTCTGGCTGACACTATTGTTTTAGCTGGAACAGTTGTTGGCCATACAGATACGGTAGCATACAAGCCATTGAGGCGGGCCAGGCTACTGGTAAGGGGGTCCGGTGACAAACCAAACATGAGGATGGGTGCACGGGAATGTTATTTTACAGCTTCCATATAGAAGAAAGCTATATAAAGATGAGCAGAGGCATAACATGAAGGGCCCCAATGTAAAATATGTAACGGGGCCCCACTTACCATGTGCTATCTATAACACTGACGTCTTCTTATGTTGTAGATGGATCTGTGGCCCAGGGCCAGGTAGCAATTGTTGCCTCTGCACCTCCTACAGCTGCGCCCTGATGATGAGCAAATATTTTTGCTCATTTTTATCTGTATTATTGTCCAGAGCTGCATTCACAATTCTGCAGGCTTCAGAGCTGAAATCATTATTGGCTCATTGTCTATACAGAGCGGTTTTATTAATGCAGGGTATAGCTCTAGAGGGTGCAGAGGTAGCAATAGCACTTGGGCTCTTGCACCACCACATGGCAGCCCTTTTACAGATTTTGCACTGTGGCCCAAGAATGATGCATCAGCTTTGGTGGTTTATACCAAACATTGTACAGGGCAGATAAGATTTATATCACTATGAGAGTTATTAGAGTTAAGCTGGTTCTTAGGGTTGTGACTGACAACAAGATTGTTGATTATTTCCAATAAGAAGCAGCAGAATTATGAATGCAGCTCTGGAGAATATTACAGGCTGTAACTTATATGGATGTCATAGACAGGATTTTCTGCCTGGGATACGCTGTATAAGCCAGAGCAGAGACAATGCAGAGTGGTCCCAGCTCCACCACCCAAAGGAGTCCTCATGATAAGAGACAAATACTGGGGGCTTGACCTGCCGGAAAACCAGCATATTACCCCAGCCCTGCAGATAGATAGGTTACTGTCACCCACCCCAGCATATCACCCCAGCCCTGCAGATAGATAGGTTAGTGTCACCAGACCCAGCATATCACCCCAGCCCTGCAGATTGATAGGTTAGTGTCACCAGAACCAGCATATCACCCCAGCCCTGCAGATAGATAGGTTACTGTCACCAGACCCAGCATATCACCCCAGCCCTGCAGATAGATAGGTTAGTGTCACCAGAGCCAGCATATCACCCCAGCCCTGCAGATAGATAGGTTAGTATCACCAGAACCAGCATATCACCCCAGCCCTGCAGATAGATAGGTTAGTGTCACCAGAACCAGCATATCACCCAAGCCCTGCAGATAGCTAGGTTAGTGTCACCAGAACCGGCATATCACCCCAGCCCTGCAGATAGATAGGTTAGTGTCACTAGAACCAGCATATCACCCCAGCCCTGCAGATAGATAGGTTAGTGTCACCAGAACCAGCATATCACCCCAGCCCTGCAGATAGATAGGTTAGTGTCTCCAGACGCAGTATATCATTCCAGCCCTGCAGATAGATAGGTTAGTGTCACCAGAACCAGCATATCACCCCAGCCCTGCAGATAGATAGGTTATAGTGTCACCAGAACCAGCATATCACCCCAGCCCTGCAGATAGATAGGTTAGTGTCACCAGAACCAGCATATCACCCCAGCCCCGCAGATAGATAGGTTAGTGTCACCAGAACCAGCATATCACCCCAGCCCTGCAGATAGATAGGTTAGTGTCACCAGAACCAGCATATCACCCCAGCCCTGCAGATAGATAGGTTAGTGTCACCGGACCCCAGCATATCACCCCAGCCCTGCAGATAGATAGGTTAGTGTCACCAGAACCAGCATATCACCCCAGCCCTGCAGATAGATAGGTTAGTGTCACCAGAACCAGCATATCACCCCAGCCCTGCAGATAGATAGGTTACTGTCACCAGAACCAGCATATCACCCCAGCCCTGCAGATAGATAGGTTAGTGTCACCGGACCCCAGCATATCACCCCAGCCCTGCAGATAGATAGGTTAGTGTCACCAGAACCAGCATATCACCCCAGCCCTGCAGATAGATAGGTTAGTGTCACCAGAACCAGCATATCACCCCAGCCCTGCAGATAGATAGGTTAGTGTGACCGGCTCAGCATATCACCCCAGCCCTGCAGATAGATAGGTTAGTGTCACCAGAACCAGCATATCACCCCAGCCCTGCAGATAGATAGGTTAGTGTCACCAGAACCAGCATATCACCCCAGCCCTGCAGATAGATAGGTTAGTGTCACCAGAGCCAGCAATGCTAGTTCTGATGTCAGACTCCCTTTACGATAAGGTATTGGGCCAGTGGCAGAAGACTCCCTTTAAAGGGTTTTTCCAGACTTACAAGTATTATGACCTTATATTTTGGATAGGTCACCAATTTTATTGTTTATTACTATTGTTTATTTCTATAGCACCATTAATTTCATAGTGCTGTACATTATTATATTAATTCCATGGTGCTCTGTACATTATTATATTAATTCCATGGTGCTTTACATTTGCGGATTTACATACGGTACACCAGATATACAAAACAGATAATGCTAACAGAGACCAACTGGAACAGCGGGATAGAGGGCCCTGCCCGCAAGGGCTTACAATCTATGAGGGAAGAGGGATAGAGACAGAAGGTGGGGGTAGAGGCTGCTCAGGTAGTGGTGTGATGACATTTAAAGATCACCAGGGGTCTGACACCCAAGACAACTGTGAATCAGTTGTTTGAAGTGACAGTGGTGCTCCGTGGCCTGTTTGGACCTCAGTCCCATTTAAGAGAATAAGGCTGAGCTGCAATACCAAGCACTGCCACTAGACAATGTACAGCGCTGTGCTTGGTTTTCAGTAAAGAGGCTGTGGTCTCTTCAAACAACATATCCATGGGATTCTCCCACTAGGTGCTTAAAGGGGTGTTCCACTTCCTATTTTGTACTCCATAACATGATTTAAAATAATAAACAGTATATACCCACCTGTCCGATTGGCTGGGGATCGGTGGCTCCTGTGCTGGCCAAAGGTCAGGAAGACCCGGAACCTGAACTGAGACTCTGTTGGATCCTCGGCCAAACAGACAGGAGAGTATATTGAGTGTTTATTATTTTAAGCCATGCTAGGGAGTAAAAAATGAGGTGCGACACCCCTTTAATGATAAAGTCAGCTCTGCTACATATAGAAATTTGTTGCATTCCACAAAACCGCTCATCATAACATTTTTGTATCGAAAGAAATACTTTTGCAATGTTTGTAAAACATGAGAAAACAGATTTCCTGTAAGATTTACCCTAAAATTATAAGAACCGCACGGCCCACCCTGGAAGTGAGAGCGTTAACTGCAGATTTAATTGGCTTTTCTGTGACATTCCCACGAATCCCGGAGCTTTTAGCTGACGCTCAGGCCGATCATGTGGATTTCATTTAACTAATTTATTTAATGTATGAAAAAAAAAAGAAGAAGAAGAAGAAGAAGATTATCCCTCTGCATATAACGTTCCAATAGCAACTTCCTGCAGTCGCCTCCGAAATCGATACAAGTTGTCCCACTCAGGTTTTCTTTTCCTGCTGTTCTTCACTTCCGATTCCCCTGTTTTTCTTTTTGACCTCCTTCATTTCCTCGCCAGGAACCTTTGACCTCGAGCACCAGTGGGTGCAAAATGATGAAACCTACATGTGCAGATTGTTGACAGTGGGAAGACTGAAACATCGAAACAAACACTACATGCGAGGCTTTCTGTGCGAACACGTCTCTCTGCAAGTATCACGTTACATATCACTGACCCTACAAAGACGGAATCGGTTTTAGCAAGAAATATGTTTTGGTCAGAATGTAACAATGTATTAATACAACACGACATATCCCTGCAGCGTTTTATATGCTGGTCTTAAAGGGGTTTTCCGAAACGTATATATTGATGACCTATCTTTAGGTCATAGAAAAGTAACTTTGTGTAAAAGTATCTTTAGCTCTTTGGCCATCACAGCAGCCTCTTTACCCATATGTATCATAGTGGCTGTGCTTGGTATTGCAGCTCAGCCTCATTCAATTGAATGGGACTGAGCTGCTGCTGTACCATGTGATCAATAAAGGTGATGTCATCGGCCTAGAAAAAAGCTGCAGCCCTACCTCTTATGATAGCTAGGTGTCCGGGCTTCACCCTTGGGCTCTTACAGCTTTTTCTGGCTGACTCATTAAGGTCTATGGAAGAGTTTTCAAGGCATGCTCTGAGCAGGGAGGGGGGAGTAGATAAGCAGTGACATCATCTATTGTCAGTAATGCATGTAATGATGGGCGTATGGTGTTATCTATAGAGGTGTTATCTTATATTGTCATCTTGCCTGTGATGTAAATGAGGTGACTCCTGCAAAGAGAACTCCAACAGAATTGACACGTGCCAGTCTATTATTAGGTTTAGTAGTGAGAGTAAACATTTCAGAATATAGTATTTTTTAAAGAAATATAGATAGCGACAATGAAAATTAAAAAAAAAAAAATCTGAAAAATTCTAAAAACTTGTTTATACACCGTTTCCCTTTAAGTCATTTAAAGTAAGAAAAAACCTGTAAGTCTTGGAATAAATAAAATAAGCTGCTGAAGCCGAGAGAACGTGTATGAATATTTTCTTATCTATACTCAGAGGAAGAAAATGCAAATGTTTCTGCCGGAGAAAGGAAAAGTAGAGAAAAATCAAAATAGCTAGAAACAAGGGAGCCATCAACATGATGAATAAGCGGGATATTGAAACGGGTCCAAGGCTCTCTGGTAGCTTGGGATCAATTTAGCTCCGGGGCCTGGGTGACATCAGAGTTTGTTTCTGACAGTAGAACCTTGTAATCTGGACACAGTCGGGTCCAACTGCATGGAAAAAAATACACTTATTACATGAGGACATTCCGACATGTTCTAGAAATGTAGAACAATTCAGAAAGTATTGTTTTTTTCTTAGTAAAAGTTCAGCCACATGTATAATATATAAGATAGTCGTGGGAATTGCAGATTTATTCAGGGCAGAAATTCAATTTCTTTTTGTTTATAAGGGATCACTTTCCAGAATCTAATGGGTTGTCTTGTTTATTTTTGAAAACACCCTTAGAAAATATAGGGGGGTAAGTTATGTGAGACCTCCAACAGCTGGAGCAGAGGGTTGCTACAAAGAGTGTCTCCTGCTCTGGAGGACCGAGCATACCCATAAATTACACAAACAGTCCACTGAGTTCAATGGGCTCCATGTAATTCTTCCTTCTCCCTGTGGTGGCGCTACTGAGTCCTCCAGAGTGAGAGATGTTCTGTGTAGCGGGGACCTTAACTGGCAAGCACTTTCTATTAACTCAGAATACTAAATACATTTTCTACACCAGTCCATTAAAGGGGCAGCCCATTTGCCATTATCCCTTTTTGTTAGAAGAGTCCCCAGACAAGAAGCAGACCACAGGGTGCCAAAGTCTTGTCACCCCCAGCAATGAGCTCTACAGGAAACTAGCAGCAAGTGAGCAGTTTCTCTGCAGCGCCCCCGCAGGAGGCAATCATCACATCACAGGTCCTGTAAAAATACTTGTAAATTTGTTTTTTTTTTTTTTTTTTACAACCTTCTTAAGAAGTGAATAAAAAATTAGATGTTATAAAAATATATAAAATTCTAAAATTCAATTAAAAAAACAACTGAATAAAAAAATATATAAAACTCAATAACAAAAATTTGGTATAAAAATATATAAAATTCAATTAAAAAACAATTGAATAAAAAAAAAATATAAAACTCAATAACAAAAATTTGGTATAAAAATATATAAAATTCTATTAAAAATTGATTTAAAAAATGTCTGGTATAAAAATATATAAATATATATAACTCAATAAATAAAACTGATTTAAAAAATTGTCTGGTATAAAAATATATAAAATTCAATAAAAACAACTGATTAAAAAAAATTGTCTGGTATAAAAATATATAAAACTCAATAAAAAAAATTTAAAAAAGTACATAAAACTTAATAACAAAAACAATGGATTTAAAAAAAATTGTCTGGTATAAAAATATATAAAATTCAATAAAAACAACTGATTAAAAAAATTGTCTGGTATAAAAATATATAAAACTCAATAAAAAAAAATTTAATTAAAAAAGTACATAAAACTTAATAACAAAAACAATGGATTTAAAAAAAATTGTCTGGTATAAAAATATATAAAACTCAATAAAATAAAAATTGATTGAAAAAAAAAAGTGACTGGTCTAAAAATATATAAAACTTAGTAAAAAAATTGATTTAAAAAATGTCTGGTATAAAAATGTATAAAATTCAATAAAAAGAAATAATTAGATTTTAAAAGAAGCTTATAAAAAAACAAATAATATTGCAATGTGCCATAGTACATATAATGGACAATCTTTCTCACCCGCATCCATTATTGGTTATTAAGAAATTTGCGCTTATTAAAATAATATTTGACCACTTACGGAAACGTAGGTTATCTGCAGGTCATGCTATAATCCTCTTTATACATACCATAAACGTTACATACATACAGGAAATGAAGCCTAGTAATGTGATATTAGATGTTACGGTTCCACCTACGGCCTCTATTCTTAGCTTACTGTAATGAGAGCAGACGCGGAGCCTCCTTTCCTTCAGTCTATACAGATGACCTTGTGTCCTCCATACAGCTCATCAGATAACGTTTTCCATCAGAGTTCATTATATAAGCCATGCATGTGTGTGTTTATAGTCATTGTATCCCATCCTAGATGTCTCTTCTCCAGTGTAAACAAGTCTAATTTCACTAACATGTCTCATAATTGGAGTGGTCATCTGCTGTCTGGCTCTGGATATTATCTAACACTACTACAATGGGATTTTTCACAATCTGGCTGCAAAAAATCCCATGTTTCTCCTTAAAGGGCCATCTCAATAGAGGCAGAGCAGCATGGGATATATAATGCCATTAGATATGGATTCCTTAGCTGTGCAGTAATTAATGACATTATGTATGAAAGTTAAGGCCCTATTACATAGGCTGACCTGGCAGGCAATGACCGGGAATGGAGGTCCCTAGGAGCCTTCATGACTACATCCCACTCCTTTGTAGAATTTATATGCAGCAGATCATCACTACTTTATTGGGAAGAACGGATCCTTCATATTCCCAAAAAAT
This sequence comes from Leptodactylus fallax, assembly GCA_947044405.1. NCBI lineage: Eukaryota > Metazoa > Chordata > Amphibia > Anura > Leptodactylidae > Leptodactylus > Leptodactylus fallax. Next base: position 212,996 of record CAMRHE010000053.1, read on the forward strand.
GGTCCCGATGATAGGGTTGTGTAGAGGAGTCTTTAGCCATAGCCTATGTGGGGTCTGATGGGCACGTGGGGTCTGATGGGCACAAAGGGTCAGTCGTGAACATTTTTAAGGTGACCATGTACTCTTATTAAAGCTAGCCCACAACACATTTGGTGACACGTATGCAAAATTTGTCGGCCAAGCCCTTGTTGGTGACATGAATAGCACATTACGTACCCAGGGCTCATACAATAATAAATGATAATAAAGCCAATAACTTACAGTTCATGTCTCATTGAAGTCATTCACTTTTTCTGTTTTCTCATTTGGTCCAGGCCACCATGACGACTTCTTCCTGCAAAACAGACATAGATATCCAACCTACAGTACACAAATTTCCCATCCGGCAGTTACTCTAATTTCTGTGCCTGCTAGAAAATAATGTAATAATACAGGTAGGCCACAGTGCCCTCCTGTCCCCAGAGTACCCTCTGTCCTCCACAGTACACCCTTGTCCTCCACAATGCCCTCCTGTCCACTACAGAACCCCACTGTCCTCCACAGTACACCCTTGTCCTCCACAATGCCCTCCTGTCCACTACAGAACCCCACTGTCCTCCACAGTACACCCTTGTCCTCCACAATGCCCTCCTGTCCCCAGAGTACCCACTGTCCTCCACAGTACACCCTTGTCCTCCACAATGCCCTCCGGTCCCCAGAGTGCCCACTGTCCTCCACAGTACATCCTTGTCCTCCACAATGCCCTTCTGTCCACTACAGAACCCCACTGTCCTCCACAGTACACCATTGTCCTCCACAATGCCCTCCTGTCCATTACAGAACCCCACTGTCCTCCACACTATATCCTTGTCCTTCACAATGCCCTTCTGTCCATTACAGAACCCCACTGTCCTCCACAGTACACCCTTGTCCTCCACAATGCCCTCCTGTCCATTACAGAACCCCACTATCCTCCACACTACATCCTTGTCCTCCACAATGCCCTCCTGTCCATTACAGAACCCCACTATCCTCCACACTACATCCTTGTCCTCCACAATGCCCTCCTGTCCATTACAGAACCCCACTATCCTCCACAGTACACCCTTGTCCTCCACAGATCCCTCATATCCCCCACAGTTCCCCAGTGTCCTCCATGATGCCCCACCACCCTCCACAGTACCCCTTTTCCTCCACAATGCCCTCCTGCCCTCCACAGCTCCCCACAGTGCCTTCCCATCTTTCACAGTACCTCCCTGTCCCCCACAGTGCCAAAGGGCCAAACTATAGAGCAGAAGAGACCTGGGCAGCATCTGACATAATGCAGGCAGGCGACGATGTGATGGTGCCATCTGCGGACACTCTCACTTGGTGAGAGAGACGGAGGTGACAGCAGTGATGTGGACTTCTTCCTCCAGGTGCTGCAGACCGGCAGTAGTTTTAACAACTGGATTGGCACAACCAGGGAGAACCGGCTGCAGTCCACCTTGCTACTGCCGAGGCATGTCCCAAAGGAAGGACACCTATAAGAGCACCACACCCTGACAACCACACCTGCAGAGTGAACCCCGTGACTCCATAATAATTCCTGGACATGGGAAAGCTGAATGTGAGAGCAAATACTGTAAAGACACAAATTCACAAGCCAGCGGTTATGTGAAACCAATTGATTTATAGGCTGTAATAATGGCCAGATTAGTCTAGCATCAGCGATGAACCCACCAAACCTGGAAGATCTCGCCGTTTGTGTCAAAACTCCATTACCATCTGCTCTTGAGGTTTCTCTCTGCTCCTATAAACAACAATCCCAAAAGATATAAAGAGACAGAGACGATTTCCCCTTTTCCCGTCCCTCCTTCTACCCCATAAAGTAAGATATCACATGTGGGCCATATTCTCTGACAAAGCAAATTCTTACTGGATTATAATTTAATATCTGCAAAGCCTCAACTTTCAAAGACAAACAAATGGAAAATCGGGTCACAATTTTCCTTTGAGCGAGAGAAGAGAAACAGGCTATGAGTCTCTGGAGAGTGGAGATGGGATCCCGTCCAGTGCAGAAAGCGACCAAGATCCTGGCTCCTGCATTTAAAGGGGAATAAAGCTTCTAATAAAATAATTAAAGGGGATATCTACCTAAAAATATAAAATAGTGCATATATTAGTAAACCGCAGGTTAGAGAAATAGTCAAAATGTGGTCTTTATATTGTATTTCCTTGCAGAAATATTGCAATATTTCTGCTTGATTGTGGCTGCCATTTTTGTGGAAACAGGAAGTGCAGCCATATTGATTGTCACCTTTGGATTAACTTCTCAGAAATGGATGGTGAAGCTGTCACCTTAGTGATAGAATATTTTTTAGGTTTTAGGGTAGACTTCTTTTTATTGAAAGCCTGAGATCAAGCTTACTATCACCCCAGTGCAAAAAAGTGAGAGGGTGGCACACAAAAAAGTACACAAGGCCGCAAGACCTCTCTAAAAAAGAGAGCGGCCCCTGTAAACGTCTGTGACCCTATAAGATCCTAAGAGAGTCGTGGACTATAGTTTGCCCTTGTCAAAACTGACAGACCTCATCATATACCATATTTTCTTCACTGTTTTCACTCTGGCCACTAAGCCTAATAATAGACTGATATCTGCCAATTCTGTAGGGGTTTGCTTTGCAGCAGTCGCCTCATTTACACCACAGAATTACAATAGAAGATAACACCTCTATAAATAACACCACTGAGCATCATTACATCACTACTGACAATAGATGATGTCACAGCTTATCTCATCCCCCTCCCTGCACAGAGCATGCCTAGAAAACTCTCCCATAGACCTCAATGCGTCAGCTCCAGAGTATTGCATGCTGTAAAGTGTATCACTAAATGCTGTTAAGAGAGCAGAGATGAAGCTCAGGCAAGATGGCCGCCCCCATAATCATGTAAAAAAATAGAATAAAAAATTCTACAGATCAGAAAATAAAAACAGATTAGAAAAAAGTGATAGATTTCACTATCTGGGTTTTAATAAATAAAAATAAATAAATAAATAAATAAATAAAATTAAATACATTTTAAATATTTTCTGTTAAATATTAGACCTAGCAAAAATATTTTATCCAATGCACCCTAAATTAACATAGGTGTAAGTATCGCTCCCCCTCCCATTACCAGTAAGATAAGTCCCCTCCCCCTACATACGCTCTGCGACACAAAATGGTTAATGATCTATGTGGGAACAATCTACGGACAGCTAGAAGTCGCTTGCTCTTCGTTCCTTCCTGCTTTCATCTTATGTAAATGTGCTTGCCGCATGCTCGGTTTCTCTAAATATAAAATCCTTGACCCAAAACTCCCCCGTTTTGGTATTCTTGGAAAGTAAATATTTTTCTTTTTGCTGATGGTTTATTTTAAAATCACAATTTGCAATTTAGCAGAAAGAAAAAAAAAATTGACAATGAGAATCGGGTATCGTGGAAGAAGTGAAGGTTCTCAGGCCGGGTCTATATAATTTACACATCAGTGGCTTTCGCTGTACAAGTCAATTATATGTCTACAAGACGCGATTACAGGAAGATGTTTATGTAATGACATCATGGGGCTGCACAAGGCGCATATTTTTATGCTTACACATGACTTCGATTGGGTGAGAGGCTTGGACTATCCATCTCTCTAGAGTCTGACATATTGACCACAATGGCACTGGAGCAATGTCACACGTTTTGTGGCCAAGAAAATCGTCGGAGTGTTTCCATGTAACACTGACATAGCCATGCGTATCGCACTGGTGACAAGGACATCTCTGCAAGACATATAATCCACTAGGCAGATATTAGATCCAAGACATGTCCTTTACTAGCAATACCACACAATGACAAAATACAGCTAGAATGTGACTTTTGGGACACTTATTGCCGGAATGATGTCCTCTGTGGCTTGGCTGAAATGGCCACATTGTGGTTGGAATAGGGACATTGTGGCAGGGATGGGGGCATCTTCAGCTTGGATAGAGTGGGGACATTGTGGCTGGAATGGAGACATTTGGGCTGGAATGTAATGACATCATGAGACTGCAGCATGCACATAGTTTTATGCTTACACATGACTTAGATTGGGTGAGAGGCTTCGACTATCCAAATCTCTGGAGTCTGACATTTGACCACAATGCCACTGGACCGGAGCAATGTCACACATTTTGTGGCCAGGAAAATCATCAGACTGTTTCCATGTAGCACTGACATTGCTTTACAGCACATAGACATGTCTATAGCACTGGTGACAAGGATATCTTTGCTGCACATTTAGTGCCCAAGTCCTTTACTAGCATGTCATGCAAGGCAAGTCACATAATGCAGCTAAAATGGGACTTATGGGACACCTATTGCTGGAATGACGACATCTGTGGCTTGGCTCAAATAGTCTCATTGTGGCTAGAATTGAGAGCTGGGTTGGAGGAATCTGTAGCTTGGCCAGAGTGGGACATTGTGGTTGGATTGGGGGCATATGTAGTTTAGCCAGAATAAGGACATTGTGGCTAAAATATTCACATTAGAGCTGAGTTGGGGGGATCTGTAGCTTGGCGAGACTGGAGACATTGTGGCTGGAATTAAGAGCTGGGTAGGAGGGATCTGTAGTTTGGCCAAAGCGGGACATTGTGGCTGGAATGGGGGCATATGTAGTTTTGGTGGAGCGGGACATTGTGGCTGGAATGGGGGCATATGTTGCTTGGCCAGAATAGGAACATTGTGATTGGAATGGGGGGCATATGTAGCTTAGCCAGAATAGTGACATTCTGGCTGGAATGGGGGCATAAGTAGCTTGGCTAGAATAGGGACATTGTAGCTACAATAGAGATATTAGAGCTGGCTTGGGGACATCTGTAGCTTGGCTAGGCTTGAGACATTGTGGCTGGGATTGAGAGCTGGGTTGAAGGGATCTGTAGAATGACCAGAGTGGGACATTGGGGCTGCAATGGGGGCATTTGTAGCTTGGCCGGAGTGGGACATTATGGCTGTAATGGAGACATTGGGGCTGGAATTTGGGCATATGTAGCTTGCCCAGAATATGGACATTGTGGTCAGAATAGGGATATATTTGGCAACAAGACTGGAATGGGGAAATTGTTGCTGAAATAGGGGCATCTGTGACTAAGCCAGAATGGAGACATTAGGGATGGAATGATGTCATCGGTGACTAGGCCAGGGAGACATTGGGGCTGCAGTGGAGACATCTATAGCTATACTTCTATAGAAAATCTTTACCTTGGCTAGAAAGGGGACATGGTATGTGATGGGAATATTGGACATCGGTGGATGGAGCAAACACCTATTGCTGATACTCAAGTGGTGACTACAACGTTTGAAGGCCTCCATGGTTAGCACAGGGGCTAAAAAATAATCAATGTAAAGAACGTGTCTCATATTGTATATTGTATCTCATATGTCACATAAGATTCTACATTCAATTTGCTCCTAGGGAGGGGTGTATGTCTCATTTGCATTATCATATATTAGACCAGTTTTTTCCATCCAATGGTCCAGATTTTGACCCCAGATGTAGAAGTGATGGGAAGAACTGGTACCAACAAATATGGGTGATTTCCATTCAGACTGGTTGGAAATGGCCAAAAAGTTCTACAACAAATTTTTAATAGTTGAATATAAAATCCCAAATTTAAAACAAAATCTTTTATCCCAAGCAGACACTCCCACATGCCATGTTCCAGCAGGTACATTGGATATCCATTGTTGGACCTTGCTATACTTTGCCCTCTGCAGCAGGCGTATTAAATGCTCCATGGACCCTTTTATCTGTACGTATCTCCTTTTCTCCGCTGACCTCCAGGAGAACCTCCTTCCTTTCTACCCATGGCAGACGCAGCTCTCAGCACCATTGTTCAGGTTTATCTATAAATCTTCGAGGAAAGGTGACAGTCACATTCTTGTTTCTTTTGTGCAGAATTCCTCCATGCTGTACGGGCTCCCAGCTGCAAGTAGAGTCAAGCAATATAGGTTTTATTCCGGGTGGATTTATATCCAAACCAGCAGATGTTTCTGTGTTACTGCAAATGAACCTGATATTAAATAACCATTTGGGAAGTTTCGATAGATCCTCGTAGATCGCGGCTGCGTGAGAAATATGGCAGGGAAAACGACTTCAGGAAATGCGTTTATACATATCTCATAGTAAAAAGCTATACTGGATACGATTGGCTATACTTATAGACGGCAGCTGTCTGCTTGCTACAATATAGGCACAGCTCCAAAAGTATACTGTATTTACTATGCAAGCTAGGTGCAAGCTTAAAGGAGAGTGTCACCAGACCCAGCATATCACCCCAGCCCTGCAGATAGATAGGTTAGTGTCACCAGACCCAGCATATCACTCCAGCCCTGCAGATAGATAGGTTAGTGTCACCAGACCCAGCATATCACCCCACGCCTGCAGATAGATAGGTTAGTGTCACCAGAACCAGCATATCACTCCATAACCGCAGATAGATAGGTTAGTGTCACCAGAACCAGCATATCACCCCAGCCCTGCAGATAGATAGGTTAGTGTCACTAGAACCAACATATCACCCCAGCCCCGCAGATAGATAGGTTAGTGTCACCAGAACCAGCATATCACCCCAGCCCTGCAGATAGATAGGTTAGTGTCACCAGACCCCAGCATATCACCCCAGCCCTGCAGATAGATAGGTTAGTGTCACCAGAACCAGCATATTACCCCAGCCCTGCAGATAGATAGGTTAGTGTCACCAGAACCAGCATATCACCCCAGCCCTGCAGATAGATAGGTTAGTGTCACCCGAACCAGCATATCACCCCAGCCCTGCAGATAGATAGGTTAGTGTCACCAGAACCAGCATATCACCCCAGCCCGGCAGATAGATAGGTTAGTGTCACCAGAACCAACATATCACCCCAGCCCCGCAGATAGATAGGTTAGTGTCACCAGAACCAGCATATCACCCCAGCCCTGCAGATAGATAGGTTAGTGTCACCAGAACCAGCATATCACCCCAGCCCTGCAGATAGATAGGTTAGTATCACCAGAACCAGTATATCACCCCAGCCCTGCAGATAGATAGGTTAGTGTCACCAGACCCCAGCATATCACCCCAGCCCTGCAGATAGATAGGTTAGTGTCACCAGAACCAGCATATTACCCCAGCCCTGCAGATAGATAGGTTAGTGTCACCAGAACCAGCATATCACCCCAGCCCTGCAGATAGATAGGTTAGTGTCACCCGAACCAGCATATCACCCCAGCCCTGCAGATAGATAGGTTAGTGTCACCAGAACCAGCATATCACTCCATAACCGCAGATAGATAGGTTACTGTCACTAGAACCAGCATATCACCCCAGCCCTGCAGATAGATAGGTTAGTGTCACCAGAACCAGCATATCACCCCAGCCCTGCAGATAGATAGGTTAGGGTCACCAGAACCAGCATATCACCCCAGCCCTGCAGATAGATAGGTTAGTGTCACCAGAACCAGCATATCACCCCAGCCCGGCAGATAGATAGGTTAGTGTCACCAGAACCAACATATCACCCCAGCCCCGCAGATAGATAGGTTAGTGTCACCAGAACCAGCATATCACCCCAGCCCTGCAGATAGATAGGTTAGTGTCACCAGAACCAGCATATCACCCCAGCCCTGCAGATAGATAGGTTAGTGTCACCAGAACCAGCATATCACCCCAGCCCTGCAGATAGATAGGTTAGTGTCACCAGAACCAGCATATCACCCCAGCCCTGCAGATAGATAGGTTAGTGTCACCAGAACCAGCATATCACCCAGCCCTGCAGATAGATAGGCAAAGAAACAGCGGGTGTATTCCCCCAAAATATGGACTGTCTGCGCTCTTGGAAAGGAAGGTCTTGGGTCACTCTTATGAATAAAGGTCTCTTTATTAGGATACGATTTGTACAACGCGTTTTGGGGAAGGACTCCCCTTTTTCAAGTGCAATACAAATAAAAACCTGGAGAATACACAGTCATCTGAATTCTTCCTAAGACCTCGCTTCTTCTTGACAGATGGGCGACGTTCATCTCTGTAAAATCAGCGGTTTTCTAGATCTCTGTTTGTTGTGCCACCCGTATCCTAATAAAGAGACCTTTATTCATAAGAGTGACCCAAGACCTTCCCTTCCAAGAGCGCAGACAGTCTATATTTTGAGGGAATACACCCCATGCTTCTTTGCATATCTCAACGTCCGGTTCATCCGGTGACGCTAGACGGATCTGCTGCCACCCTCACCACCCACAAGAACATATGTGTTGTTTGTGACATATTCACAACACTTAAAGGTGAGGGGCCATCTTGGTCACTTATTTTGTTTTCTTTGTCATCACATTTGGATCATAGCCAGATCTACACTATTTTGGCCACTCGGTGTCTCCTTTTATATTTGTGAGCATCTACACATATGGACAACAAATGGCGATCCCCTACTCAGTATGGCCTCCCTCCTCCTATCAGCCAGAAGCAAAAGCTACTCACAAGAATGACTCTTGCTTTGCTGGACCCTGTCCATATATATATGTAGTGTTTCAGAATTTATTAAGAGAATTGTATGGCTGGACAGTGAAGGAGACAGATGTAGGACCCACATGGATGAGCTGCAGGGCCAGCATCTATTTAAGAAGTCATTGTCTTGTGGACATTCCCTTTAAAGAATAACCCTACCATTTGGAGACCCTTTAATGGAGTTTTCCAAGACTTCTATATTGATGACCTATCCTTTCACTCGTTCCTACTACATTTCTATTATAAGACATCAATCCGGTAATATGTACAGATGTCACCCACTCCTTCCAGCAACAAAACCACAGGAAGTTGGTTTTGGCCAAAGGCCCAAGACAGGAACGAGGAATATTCTCCAGAAGCAAAAACAAAGATTTCCAGGTAATACTTTGCACTACTTTGTACTTACAAACAATGGGCAACTCGGCCAAGGAAGAATCAGGGCAGATAAGAGAAATAAAGTAATCATTATTATTATGTAAAGAAATCCGTATGCCATAACAGACGGTGGTACTACTACTCCAATCATAGCCCTGCAGTGCTCATGTCATTGTATGATCACTGCTGTAGTGACAAGCTGCATTTTTTGTGAGGAGTCAAGTGGGCGGTCTTACTCAGTGTCTTTTAAATGCTTAGGAGTCACAGATTAGGACCGCTCACTGGACTCCTAAGTATTTAAAGGGTAGGAATTTTTATCAATCAGTTACTGGTTACACTAAATCAATGGGCTCAGCTCCATACCTTGCTGCTTCAACATGACGGGTTACCTTTAAATACATCAGCCTGGTAGCTTGTATCGTGCCTTTGCTAATTTTTAAAATAATTTTCAGTACAATTTCCTAAAATTTTAGCTAAGCTAAAAACGGTAAATTTTCTGTAAATGTGCTCTGTATAGGGATCGAATATAGTATATATTAATCAGCCTAGAACATGTACATACGTACACATGTAGCAAAGTTTAACTTGACATGCTGCAAAAAGTCACTCCAGATGTTTTTTTGAATACAGGATAGATCATTAATATCTAATCCTGATCGTGGTGGTCCAAAACCTGAACCCTGCATTAGCTGATCCAGCCGAGCTCAGGCACAAGAAGCTACTGCACAGGACATGGTCGAAAGCAGCTCTGTATCTATTCAAGTAATAGGCGAAGAGCTGCAGCACCACCGCCATACAGTGCACATTGCTGCAGCTCTGCTCCTATTACTTGAATACACCCAGAGCTCGGGATGCCGCCTGATCATATGATCAATGCAGGATCCGGGTGTTAGTCCCCCATGAGCGGATACTGATGGCTCAGCTGATAAGGTACAGAATCACTCCTGTGCATAGGTCCTCAGTATAAAATACTGCCTGGGGTCTCGAAAACCCCTTTAACTTGACACTAAATCCATTAACAAGAATATTAACTCATCTCTATCAATGGCTTTTGTTGCCTTCTGTGATATCACTCTGCAAGAAGTTATCACGACCCACAGAAAGTCAAGTTAAACTTTGCTACATGTGTACAAAATGTATCTCTACATTACCAATGTGCTGCAAAGAGGTCCCTATAGAAAACAGCCCCTTACTACTTGGACCCCCTTTGCTTTTGGGTATCAAATGTATAGACCCTTCTACAACAGGGGCCAAGCCTGATTTTGGGGCCCGCCTCTCTTCTAGGTCCGCCTCTATATTGGGGCATTTAGTGGACCTCTATAAAGGCGGACTAGACTAAGACAATTGCTACTACTCAGCAGAATACATGGGACTTCATCAATGACCTTTGCAGCATCAATGGGTTTATTTAGTGCCCGCATTGCCAGGAGGAGGCCCTCAATTACACATATTAAGCCATTTGTGTGCGAGGTCACTGGGCAGCTGTTCAACCCGTCCCTACACTCCAAACCAATGTATAATCCACTTTGCCAATTACATATTTGCCGCATCCTCTTCATGGCCACGTCTCACGGACTGTTCGGCGTCTGTTCCTCCAAAATATGATTACGATCCATTCAATTGAATTAAACAGGACTGGCTTGTACAGAAAGCGGGGCCCTCATAGGGATAAGTATCATTCTGGAGATCAGGGCTCAGAACACATCCTGATTGTATTGGGGGCTTTGCTAGAGATTGCATCTCCTGAGCCCGGCTTCTTACAGCGCTGCGCGGGGATTTTGGCAACGACCGTGGAATTTTATTTTGTGACCCTAGGACTGTAATGTTGTTCTGTCTCGTGCCTGTCAATTTTTAAAAAATGTTGGGGGGTGGGGGAAGAGCCCAGGGAATGTGGGGAGAGGGTGCAGCTGTCAGCGTGCTCTGGATAATAATTGTGCTAAGAGGGAATACAGGACACCAGGGCTCTGTGCACACTGTACACAGCCGCTGCGCACCACAGACACACCAAACATCAATGGCTCTCTTGTGTCCCAGCAAGACATGATTCATTTCATCCAGATGCACTTGTGTAAGACGTCCATTGCTCCTGCTTGTGCTCAAAATCTGGGGCATCCAACAATGAAAGGGAAAAGTGTCGGCCATATATAGAAATATACTTTTTGGGGGATTTAGGACAGATAAGTTAGTATTCGTTTCCAAACATGGAAAGGAGCAGGGGAAGGTGTCACCAAAAATGGCCTATTATTCAACCAAGTTCTTATGGTAAACATATTTTTTAAGAATTGTCTATATTATAAAAAAAAGAATGATATCCTGTAATTTTCACTCTGGCCACTAAGCCTAATAATTGACTGACACTGACCAATTCTGTAGGGGTTTTCTTTGCAGCAGTCACCTCATTTCTATCACAGGCTGTATCACAATAGAAGATAAAACCTCTATAGATAACACCACTGACCCATCAATGCCTGCACTACTGACAATAGATGATGTCACAGGTTATCTACTCCTCCAACCCTGCACAGAGCATGCCTAGGAAATTCTTTCATAGACCTCAATGAGTCGCTCCAGACTATTGCTACCTATGGCCATGACTATGCTGTAAAGCATAAAACTTAATACCGTAAACAGAGCAGAGGAGAAGATCAGGCAAGATGGCCGCCCCCATAGTCATGGACAGGAAATGTAAAAAATGATTGGTGCCTGATGTCCCGCGCTGACCTATAATGGTGTCCATCAGATTCCATCGCGATCCTATTCTCATAAAATATGACATCTGCCAGGAGGGTTCAGGTGGGTCCAGAAGGATCCAGCAGAAGACACCCAAATTTGAAGGGTACTATGGCCTATTTCCTAGGGGTTGTTAGAGAGGGGCCCCAGAATCATTTTATCTAGTGGGGCCAAGAATCTAATCTATTTCAGGATAATCCAACTGCATTATAGAAGCCCAGGCAAGCTGTAGAGGCGTGTCTGTCGACAAGCATGTTGACTGATTCCAATGGTTACCAGCAGAACTATGAATGCAGCTCTGGAGGCCATAAATTCTGACCAGTACAAGCACATTAATACCGCAAAGTGATGTACAGATGTGAATCTGCTTCAGAGCCTCACTGCAGTAATTCACTAGTCTTGACAATGGTATAGCAACGTACAGGAGATGATGTTGGTGATGTCCAATGAACCATGACTTGTTGCGGAGGTTCTATCTCTTCTAAAAACAAATTCCTTGCTATCCTCTGCGTTACCTTTGCCCTAAACTGCCTTTTCCTACCTCCAGGGTATAACAACATCATTACTGTGTATAAATAGATGTACAGGATGTGGCCACCAATGGAAGGTCAAGCAGCAGGAGCTGCTCAGGGAAGATGTTATATCGATCTATGTATTGCTTGTCGCGGAATATCTTTATTATGGATCTGAACTTTTTGTGTTTTTGGATCGCTTCCCTCAGGAACTGATAGCGAGATAAATAACAAAAACTAAGAGAGAGCCAATGTATTGCTGTCTTGGCGAGCGAGCAGCTGGAAGGACATGCTAGGAGTTATAGCCTTTAAGAATACATAAGACTGCGATAAATACTGAGTGGGAAGTTTAACCATTGACCATGAATAGTTACGAGATTTCAGCCAAGTTATAAAAGCCAATTACATTCCAGTTTCCTAAATATATCACCAAAAAATATTGATGTCCAACTACCAGGAAAAGAGGGAGTCGATTGCCCCCACCGCTGGTCCACACCATCATACCCCACCTTGAACTAGAACATCCAGTCCTTGTCGGACCATAGACTATGGTACAAATTTGGCACAACCCCTCAGCACAAACAACAAGAAAGCATAAACAGCAGAACACAATTTGCACAATAAATAGTTCACAGCATATACCCATTCCCAATTGGATGGCCACCAACCGTGCCCAAGAACTCTGCACATGGCCACTATGCATCCCACCCAGGGTTGCTGTCCAAGGAGGTTGACCCTTTCACTTCCTTACATGTGAGAAAACTGGTTTCATTTGGGGGCTAATCCTGAGGACATTGCCTAAATGGTCCCTTGGTTTTATTCTTTAACCCCCGTATGGGATCTGGTCTGCAGGGACCCACCAGGTTCCTACGTTAAGAATAGTCCCAGTTTAGTTGTAACCACAGAAGGTGCAGGCAGAGGCATAGCCAGTGAACAAACAGAGGTCAGGGCAGGCGGAGTTCTTTCACAATGGTACAACTGGCAGAGGTCAGGACAGATAGAACAGGGTCAGAGATGGCAAACAGACAGAGGTCAGGGCAGAAAGAACAGAGTCAGAGATGGGAAACAGGCAGAGGTCAGGGCAGAAAGAACAGAGTCAGAGATGGCAAACAGACAGAGTTCAGGGCAGATAGAACAGGGTCAGAGATGGCAAACAGACAGAGGTCAGGGCAGAAAGAACAGAGTCAGAGATGGCAAACAGGCAGAGGTCAGGGCAGACGGAGTTCTTTCACAATGGTACAACTGGCAGAGGTTAGGGCAGATAGAACAGGGCCAGAGATGGCAAATAGGAAGAGGTCAGGGCAGATAGAAAAGGGTCAGAGATGGAAAACAGACAGAGGTCAGGGCAGAAAGAACAGATTCAGAGATGGAAAACAGGCAGAGGTCAGGGCAGGCGGAGTTCTTTCACAATGGTACAACTGGCAGAGGTTAGGGCAGATAGAACAGGGCCAGAGATGGCAAATAGGAAGAGGTCAGGGCAGATAGAACAGGGTCAGAGATGGCAAACAAGCAGGTGTCAGGGCACATACAACAGGGTCAAAGATGGCAAACAGGCAGAGGTCCGGACACATACAACAGGGTCAGAGATGGCAAACAGGCAGAGGTCAGGGCAGATAGAACAGGGTCAGAGATGGCAGACAGGCAGAGGTCAGGGCAGATAGAACAGGGTCAGAGATGGCAAACAGGCAGAGGTCAGGGCAGTTGGAACAGGTTCAGATACAGTTATACAGGGAAAGGTCAGAAACCTATTTAGCACAACCTACTTTGCAGGGACACTAGGTGCTCAGGCACCTTGCAATGGGAAAAGTGCCTTATATAACTCCGAGGTTGTTGACAGATTACAATGGTCAGATGTAGATACAGGGGGCAGAATGCAGCGATGGCCGCATGGTAGTTATACACAGTAAGTAAAGCAGGAACACCAGGGATGGTGGGAGAGGAGACAAGGCGCTATAGATCAGCTGACAGCAGTCAATGTATATGGCAAGCTTTAGTATTAGGGTCTTCAATATCCAAATGATACCCAGATTAGAATAGGGTATATACCGTATATCACATATCCCATCTTGGTACTCAGTCAACAAGCAGAGGGTCCATCACTGGGTATCCCCCTGATATAGTAGAGATTTTTCTTGTAGTCTATAGATGTTCTCACAGAACATTGTATCATTGTATCAATCCTGATCATTCTTGTCACATAATAGATACATTTCAGCCTTTGTCTCACATTCACTACGTTAGGCTCCTTTTACCTATTCTCTAAGCCTATAAGTGTTCGCTCATATTCTGTCGCTCGGTGAGAATGTTACAATTTCCCGTGACATCTTTTAACGCCAAGATAATTGTTGCCTGATGGGATGAACTGAACCATAAAGAAAGTTTAGGGTAGAGATTAGTGGCTTGTTTTTGTTGTTTTTGTCCACAAAGCTGTCGGAGTGGACTAACCTGTCCAGTTGGGGGCAGACAAACACTTGGTGTATTCTGAGTGACAAGATGTTTTCATAGCCCTCAACTAAAAAACTATAAGCTCCACTCAAGCTGAATGGTGCACCACCACAATCTAATGGAGGAGACATAAGAATTCCTGTGTACATATAAAGCTGTAGAAATGGCAGCTCGGACAGCTGTCTGGAGCATGTGCGAGACCTTTGTACATGGGCGTGTGCTTATCTCTATTGGACATTTCTTAAGAAAGTACCTTTATGTTAGAAGGCCATATTTAGTTTTTAAAGGGGTAGTCTACTCTAGAAAACATATCTTTAAATATTCTAACTTAATATAGTGGCATCTGTCATTATAAACTTCTATCAAATATCCAAGAAGGAGAAGCGTCACAAAGAGTCACTATCTTTCTGGAGAACTCAAGACCTCCATGATCTACATAGACAACCCTTTGATTCCAAAGAGCAACATGTTATGCTTATGTTCCCCTGCGGGGGCACTGTCCAGGGATTGCACACTGCCACGTTCCCCTACATGTAACATCTGATTGTGGTTAATCCCAGCAATGGGATATCCCGTCATTTGCAAATTTTCAAGGGTCTAAAACTTCTATAATGTGACAGTGTACAAGGTGGTTCATATCTTCAAGAATAACAAGAAGTCCACACTGCTGCACTCAAAAATGGTGTGCTGCCCTATAGGGTCCATTTATGCAGTGAGTATGGATTTTAAAGGGATTTTCTCATGGGTTGTGACTCATAGATGGTGGCCGTGAGTAAGGGAACCTATTCTATGATGTCCATGGGCTTTAATAGGGCCTATGGACAGGGGTTATCATGAAACAACCCCTTACAGACCCTATCCTGATATGTCTGTTTTAGTGAAATAGGTACAAGCCGCCAGTGGATATTCATATGGTCAACATACACAGTAGGGTAGTAGCATTAGATGTATAGCCCTCTGGGCTGTGATGGTGAATGATGCGCTTCCACTGTCGCAGGGGATGCACCTCCTGTCACTACAGGTCTCAGGGTCCTGCTCACCAGGTGCTTAAGGGGGTGTCTGCTTCACTGAACTCATGTCTAGGTGGAGGTGTTCCTCTCCTCTCGGCAAGTAGTACACATGGCTCTCCCAGCTTTCCTGGCTTCACAAGATGTTGCCTCCTCCAAGCAGCGAGTGGCCCTCCTGCTCCTACAAGCGTCTCGGACAAGGAGCCATCTCCCGCCTTGGGTAGACGGGGTAACCCTTGATGTCAGAAGGTTGCACCAAAGGAGATCAACAAACAACTTCTCATAAGCCAAAAGACTCCAATAGCGTATTTAAGAATGGATTTTCTGATGCAGACCACCTCTATGAGAGCCACATAAAAGGCGCTTTACAAACCCTAAATATTAAGCTTCGGGTTCATCTCATGTTCGGATTGTAACAAATAACATGGCTTTGTCCTATAGCCCTGCGGCTGCTATAGAGGCCCCGATAATCTCACAAACACAATTTTCAGATCATTTCAGACACTGAATAGCTGTAAGCGTTCCAAGTACAGCTGAATGTGTCCCCGGAGGATGAATGCCTGTAGCACTGCTTAAGCCATCGCTCTCCACTCCCTTGTATTACATGGCTATTGACTGTAGAATCTGCTAAACTAAAAGTCGCCGTGTCCGAAGAGTTGTCCTACAGTGTTACTTCATAGTAAAAGGACATTGTGTTCTTGTGTAAAGCTGACCATACATATTAGATTAACATTGGCCAAACTTTGGGAGTGACTGGCCTATCGGGTAATGTGTATCTCCTGACTTTGGTAAAATGCTATCTGAAGTACAGGGCCAGCTAAAATTTGTGGTTAGGATATCACTCAACCTGAAGATTATTTTATGTTCAAGCCCTATATCTACATACCAGGTCAAAACAGAATCTCGTTTGTTGCCTGTTCCTGGCTCTTGCACCCAGGGCACATGACCGGCCACCCTTGTATCTTTGGCTATGGTTATTGGTTATGGTTTCCAAGCGTATCCTTAGGATGGGTCATCATTTGAAGATTGGTGGGACTTTGACACCCGGGACCTTGGTGGATCAGCTAAGTCATCAATTAATAAGTCCTGGAATACCCCTTTAAGAACCTGCAACAATGTCCATTATTTTGGGACGTTATGGTCTTCCTTGTGAGTTTGTGACAGCTTTGGAGATCCAGGGATAACCATACCCAAATGTGCAACAAGATCGCACGTAAGGGACTGAACTAATGAATTTCATGACTTACAACTACTGGAGAATTGTGACAGAGACACAAGGTAGGTGATCTAGGGTAAGCGGTTGGAGATGATGGAGCCCATAGACTGTACCTACAAGGAACTCTCTGCTATCCGTGTCCAAATCTAAGTAGCTCATGAACTCAGAGGTAAAGGTCATAGATCAACATAGAAGTCCTGCAGTCCATTTGTTGTGCCCAAGAATGACCATGTGTCTCCTTCTTTTGTCTTTCACCCAAATGGTCAAACTAGCCAGTCATTTAGGTTATTCTGAGACCTGAAGGACAAGCTAACCACTTGTTAGACCAGTTTGTCAAGTACCTAATGTAGAGACAGGCATGATTTGGAGAAGATCTTGTACTTTCCAAGAAAGGAGAGATAACAAGACTCGAGTAAATTTCTTGAACATGGTGTATGGTTTTCATTTTATGGAAATTACCCTTGGTACATACAGTATGGATGCTCTTTAAAACCCCTTCTAATGATATGCTGGTTCTGGTGACAGTAACCTATCTATCTGCAAGGCTGGGGTGATATGCTGGGTCTGGTGACACTAACCTATCTATCTGCAGGGCTGGGGTGATATGCTGGGTCTGGTGACACTAACCTATCTATCTGCAGGGCTGCGGTGATATGCTGGGTCTGGTGACACTAACCTATCTATCTGCAGCGCTGGGGTGATATGCTGGTTCTGGTGACACTAACCTATCTATCTGCAGGGCTGCGGTGATATGCTGGGTCTGGTGACACTAACCTATCTATCTGCAGGGCTGGGGTGATATGCTGGATCTGGTGACACTAACCTATCTATCTGCAGGGCTGGGGTGATATGCCGGTTCTGGTGACAGTAACCTATCTATCTGCAGGACTGGGGTGATATGCTGGTTCTGGTGACAGTAACCTATCTATCTGCAGGGCTGAGGTGATATGCTGGTTCTGGTGACAGTAACCTATCTATCTGCAGGACTGGGGTGATATGCTGGTTCTGGTGACACTAACCTATCTATCTGCAGGGCTGGGGTGATATGCTGGTTCTGGTGA
The DNA here is from genome assembly GCA_947044405.1 of Leptodactylus fallax. NCBI lineage: Eukaryota > Metazoa > Chordata > Amphibia > Anura > Leptodactylidae > Leptodactylus > Leptodactylus fallax. The sequence continues at coordinate 230,851 of CAMRHE010000053.1, forward strand.
CACTAACGTATCTATCTGCAGGGCTGGGGTGATATCCTGGTTCTGGTGACACTAACCTATCTATATGCAGGGCTGGGGTGATATGCTGGCTCTGGTGACACTAACCTATCTATCTGCAGGGCTGGGGTGATATGCTGGTTCTGGTGACACTAACCTATCTGCAGGGCTGGGGTGATATGCTGGTTCTGGTGACACTAACCTATCTATCTGCAGGGCTGGGGTGATATGCCGGTTCTGGTGACAGTAACCTATCTATCTGCAGGGCTGGGGTGATATGCCGATTCTGGTGACAGTAACCTATCTATCTGCAGGGCTGGGGTGATATGCTGGATCTGGTGACACTAACCTATCTATCTGCAGGGCTGGGGTGATATGCCGGTTCTGGTGACAGTAACCTATCTATCTGCAGGACTGGGGTGATATGCTGGTTCTGGTGACAGTAACCTATCTATCTGCAGGGCTGAGGTGATATGCTGGTTCTGGTGACAGTAACCTATCTATCTGCAGGACTGGGGTGATATGCTGGTTCTGGTGACACTAACCTATCTATCTGCAGGGCTGGGGTGATATGCTGGTTCTGGTGACACTAACCTATCTATCTGCAGGGCTGGGGTGATATCCTGGTTCTGGTGACACTAACCTATCTATCTGCAGGGCTGGGGTGATATGCTGGCTCTGGTGACACTAACCTAACTATCTGCAGGGCTGGGGTGATATGCTGGTTCTGGTGACACTAACCTATCTGCAGGGCTGGGGTGATATGCTGGTTCTGGTGACACTAACCTATCTATCTGCAGGGCTGGGGTGATATGCCGGTTCTGGTGACAGTAACCTATCTATCTGCAGGACTGGGGTGATATGCTGGTTCTGGTGACACTAACCTGTCTATCTGCAGTGCTGGGGTGATATGCTGGTTCTGGTGACACTAACCTATCTATCTGCAGGGCTGGGGTGATATGCTGGGTCTGGTGACTCTAACCTATCTATCTGCAGGGCTGGGGTGATATGCTGGTTCTGGTGACACTAACCTATCTATCTGCAGGGCTGGGGTGATATGCTGGGTCTGGTGACTCTAACCTATCTATCTGCAGGGCTGGGGTGATATGCTGGATCTGGTGACACTAACCTATCTATCTGCAGGGCTGGGGTGATATGCTGGCTCTGGTGACACTAACCTATCTATCTGCAGGGCTGGGGTGATATGCTGGGTCTGGTGACACTAACCTATCTATCTGCAGGGCTGGGGTGATATGCTGGGTCTGGTGACTCTAACCTATCTATCTGCAGGGCTGGGGTGATATGCTGGCTCTGGTGACACTAACCTATCTATCTGCAGGTCTGGGGTGATATCCTGGTTCTGGTGACACTAACCTATCTATCTGCAGGGCTGGGGTGATATGCTGGTTCTGGTGACAGTAACCTATCTATCTGCAGGGCTGGGGTGATATGCTGGTTCTGGTGATACTAACCTATCTATCTGCAGGGCTGGGGTGATATGCTGGCTCTGGTGACACTAACCTATCTATCTGCAGGGCTGGGGTGATATGCTGGTTCTGGTGACACTAACCTATCTAGCTGCAGGGCTGGGGTGATATGCTTGTTCTGATGACGATAACCTATCTATCTGCAGGTCTGGTTTCTTATGTTGGGTTCTGCTGACACATTCCCTTTAAAAATTGAGCACTGCTCTGGTGTACAGTATTTCAACTGTGCTCTTTTTAAATTAATATAGCTGTCATACCAAGCAAGGCCAGTGGGCAGGCGTGGCGCTGTTTCTGTGTCTACACCATACTATCCAAGCAATGCTAATCCTCTAAATGACAAATTCAGAGATCAGGCATGTTGAAATAAAGGAGCAGCCATTCCATCCTCATGTACATTAGGTTGTTGACATTTGTCTAAGGTGTATGGCCAACTTTAAGGTCATACAGCCGAACCTACAAACTTCAGGGTAGCAGCTGACTGTCTAATGTGTAGTAGATGTTCAGCCAATGTTTGGCAGGTGTCATGGAGAAAAGGACTGGTCAGGTTGATTTTCAACATGCCTGATCCTTTGTCTTCAAGGGAGATAATTACCCCCAAAGGTGTCTGGTGGCAATTGCCACCCCCCTCCCCACCATCTCCATTGAAAACACATGCACAGTTTGCTGAGCCAAGTGTGCATGTCTATGTGAAGACTGAAAAGAATAGCTGTCAGCCCAACAAGTTTTAAATTGACGGCAATTAAAATATATAATGTACAGCAAATATCTGTATGTCTGTATACAACCTTATGAAATCCTAATAATCCTCCATATCTGGCATCTTTCCTCTTCTAAGAATAGATCAAACGTCTTACCCAGTAATCTTAAGAAACCCTAAACTGGTGACAAAGTCCTTGTATACGTGATATGAGTCTGCAGCATGTGATAACCACTTCAGATAAGAAGCAGAATAATCTGTAAGGTCCACCATATCTGATAGAACTTTCCTATACATTGACCATGTCCTGGAAGATCTGCAGCCTCATGTGACTATGTACAGATCATATCATCGCATTTCTGTTAAGGTTGATACTTATCAGATGCCGAGTAATGAAGTCATAAGAGGTTTACTCGGGTCAATGGTATCCGACATAAAAATATCCTACCGTTTTGTGTCTACAGCTCCAATGCAGATCTATGTGTCTCCCTGATACAGACTACACAAATAATCCCGGTGTAGTCTGATCCTGCAGTGATGTCTCTTAATCCTTCAGTACCAGTCATTCTCCCCATTGGCATCCATAGCTCAGCCACAAGTTAATTTTCACAAGTTTTAGTAGCTTATAACTTGTTTTTACATTTTTTTTAGCAGATGACAACATTCTAGGATGGGAACTGGCGGAGGTTTCTGGAAGCTTTGTGGTTCTTGTCTGGGTTTAATTGACTTGTGCTGCAGTTTTCAAGTTCATTGTCAAATTAAATTGGCTTAAAATGCCCCAGATTGCGCAAAATACTGGCAAAGAAGCACACTGGGAAGTGAAATGTGGAGAAAAAAAGTCAAAAAGTTTGCAAAACAATTCTAAGATAAATTAGCAACAAATACAGTCATGGCCAAAGTATACTGAATACAATATATACTGAATACAATGTATACTGAATATAATATATACTGAATATAATATATACTAAATACAATATATACTAAATACAATGTATACCGAATATAATATACACTAAATACAATATATACTAAATATAATATATACTTCATACAATATATACTGAATACAATATATACTGAATACAATGTATACTAAATATAATGTATACTCCAAACTGTATACTCAATACAATATATACTAAATATAATGTATACTAAATATAATATATACTCAATACAGTGTATACTAAAGGGTAAAATAATTGTGCAACTGCAGATACAATAAAAGGAATTTTGTATCGGAATTTATGGAGCGTGAAAATATTTGCATCTCTTTATTTCCTGGACATGTCGCGCTGAACTTACTGGATCCTTCTGTTATGTTAAAAAAAAAAAACCTGATATACTTTTACAGAAGTCAACAACATGCCATGCTTGCCTATATAACACGCCATAGGTTTATACTAAAGAATAATGTAGAGACGCTTGTGGATATCTCTTTTAGTTGATGTACCATTTAGTTGTCCGCAGAGTCGTAGCTATAGAGGATGCAGGGCTAGCAATTGTTACTGGGCCCAAGAGCCTCAGGGGGCCCAACACTTTTTATAGACAACACATGACAAGTGGGGGCGCAGGAGATTTAAGTTACACCTCTAGTTGTCGTCCATCTTCATTCCTTCTTCCCCTCTAATGCAGACTATATTTCCCATGATGCCTCTTACTTGCCAGAGGGGGCAGAGTCTTTTCACATTGCACTTGCTCTGTTCTGAATCCGATCTAAAGCAACAGATGGATCAATGACATAGGACTTCTGTCCCCTACGTCACAATGCAGAGTCTCAGTGTATTCTGTGTGATGTAAGTTCAGCCTGTCTCCTGCTTGTGATAGGTTTCTTCCTATCAGCTCTTACAAGCAGGAGAGAGGATCAGTGTGAATATGCGTGTCACATAAACAGTATAGACAAGCAGTGTTAGTCAGGGGAGAGAAATGCAAAGTAACATCCAATGGAAATACACTGGAGAGTCTGCACACAGCACATGCCAAAAGTATAGAAAGGCAGTGTGAGTCAGGGGAGAACAATGTTAAGCAGTATCTCATACAAATACACTGGGGAATCTGCACACCTAGCTAGTACAGACAAGCAGTGTGAGTATGGGGAGAGCAATGTGAAGCAGTATCTCATAGAAGTACACTGGAGACTCTGCACACAGCACACATCGATAGTATAGAGAGGCAGTATGAGTAAGGGGAGAGCAATATGAAGCAGCATCTCATGGAAATACACTGGAGACCCTGCACACAGCACAGATAAATAGTATAGACATGCAGTCAATAAACTGCAGCTAATCTTTGCATGACCTCACCTACTTTATCACTTCATTTCCTATTACTTAGATAAGAAATGAATGATATCTTCAGCAGCACTGGAAGGATGTAGAGAAGAACAAGATGCCTGGAGTCTGACAGGCCAGAATCTTATAAGTAATGATGTAATCCTGTAGTTCACATGAAGTCAGACAGACAGGAGAGTAATATCTGGACTAGTGGTCAGACTGGGGATTACACCTAACTAATAGCTATGAAGATAGATTAAGATATATAAATGCACAGAACATGGAGGATGAGAAGGGACATTGACTTTATTCTTTGGGACTAAATGAAATATATTTTCTATGTAACTCCTGAATATTCAGAATCAGACAAGAGCAGATCTGCAGGGTGATCCTTGTGTCCCCAATGCTTGGTCACGGTCCCTCTTCCTATAAAACAAAGCTTAGATATGGTGGATTATGGGGTCTTCCTTCTCACCTGTCCTCCCAGTCCTGTCCTCGTGGATTCCATCACATCATCTCTTTGGGATCCACTGGTAAAATCCTTCAAGACTCAGAATTTATGCTGCGACGTCTTAAACTGGTTTGTTAATTCGAGACAGACCAAGGACCGAAGGCAATGGGAGGATTTGTAGAAAAGCCCAATATCTTGGCATTGTTACATTTTGATTTATAATCAGCCTAGGTTTTCTGACTGGAGGACCTACGGGGAGTCTCACATCAAGGACTTAGATTACCATCCCACAGTCAGATTTCCTTTACATCTCTACAATAATATATAGATTAAATTGTAGACAGAACAATGCATGCAAAGGGAATTATCCAGGATTAGAAATAGGGACTGCTTTTTTCCGGAAACAGCGCCACTCTTCTGCATTGGCTGAGTCTGGTATTGCAGTTTATGCACAATCAAGCAAGTACTGCAATGCCAGACACAGCCTGTGTGTTATGGGCAGCGGGATGTGAGCCCACTGTGCCACCTAGGGCCACAGCCAGAGTCTAAGTAGCCTCCTCAGTGTTCACCCTTTAATGCCTGCATGGGGAGGCTACCAGGTCGCTACCTCTTGGAGTGGTCCCGGTATAGATGGCCGCTGGCTAGGGCCAAAGAGACAACATTGTGAAAGAGTGGTCAAGTATGGGCCGAAGATCCATGGCTGGTGGCAGACGTGCAAGGTCGTAAACAAGCCGGAAGTCAAGGACAGGCAGAGGTCATACAAAGAAGGTCAGCAGAATGGGGGGATCAGAAAATAAGCCAAAGGGAGACTTAAAATTGCTTGAAAATGAATTCAAAAATATTAAAAAATGTCTGTGGCCCAGATACTAATGGTCGTAGAGAACTCTAGCTCTCCCTATAAAGTCAGTCCCTATAAGACACCAAACACAATACGGTAACAGTGATGGATAAACCCTCAACACCAAAAAGTAAAATGAGAAGCCGCACGTTTTCCCTCTGACGCAATGCTTGTTTTATTCGTTTTTGGCCGTGTTTTCTGAGCATTTTGGCTGGAACCTCTGACATGTTTAGAGAAAAACTCACAGGAGAGGATGATAAGGAAGAATTCCTATTACAGAGCATCCCCTGGAAAGTACAGAATGATGGAGACTTGGCCGCAGATGTAATTGCCGGTAATGCGGGCCAGACGTGGGCTACACAGGGACTCGCTTATATTGCAGAGACACTCGCAGCTGTTTCATTGTGAATCACTTTAGGATGTGATGTAGTTTTGCTGGCCGCGGAACAACTACATATTCTCATGTCACAAAGGAGAGGTGGAATAAGAGAAAATCACATCCAGGATTACAAGTGTTCCTCAAAACAGTAATTTCCCCCTTTCCTGTTATTCACTTTTCATTACTGATGTATCATTTTACTCCAGATACATGAGGAGCCCAATCCCTATTATGTATCACAAAGCTTGGAGATACTGTGTATCTGTGTAAGGGTGTAAGGTAGGAGGAGACACCGCCATCCAGAAATGGCCCTTGGAGCGGACTAGTTTAGGTCCTTGCCCCAGATTGCCCCGTGCAGCTGTTGTGCATCTACTTGTGCCGTGCACTTTATGACTTGTAGTTTGTTGTATATGCAGAAGACTTGTTGCACTTAATGATGTTACACTGTCACTTTAATAGTGTATTTGCTGTAGAAATGGGCGAGCCTTGGGAGATTCGCTTAATGAATATTCCCGAGGTTAGATTTACCATTTCTTGTTACAAAACAGCTCGCTCTACTAACTTGGTCTGGTGTTTTCTGGAAAGAGGGTGGCACAATGTCTCTCCAAATTGGTGAAACCTGGTCGCACACATTGGTTGTGCAGCCGGCGGCATCTCTTTGTCACTGCTCAACACAGAGTCTTCTCATGCGATGGCTTGAGGCCTTGTAGTTGGATTAGACAGGGAGACTCCCAAACATCATCAATGTACCTGTGTGAGTACAATGTATCACTTGACTGCGAGTGTACATGAACTGTACATTCTACGAGCAGGATGTCCGGCCACCCTGGCCTTGGGTAGGTTGTCGTAGGGGAAGGTGAGCCAAGCCCAGGGTGACCTTCAGTTGGCATAGTAGCCACTTAAAGGGAATGTATAACCAGGAAAGATTTCCTATATACTATGGCAGATTAAAGCTGAGCTAGTTATCCCAACTGTACCAAAAATGATTCCTGCAACATGCACATCAGGAACCAGAATGCAAACACCTCACTCCCTTTGTAAATTGGTCACTTATTTTCTCATGGGTGTTTGCTAATGGACAAAGAGGGGACACAGCCGATGTATGACTATGAGATGCACAGACACAACAGAGCAAAACCTGCATGTTACTGGGTGGGTATGTTCAGAAACTTTTGCCTTGGGCATTAAGAAAGGGCACCACCCTATATCAAACCAAAACCTCTGCCTTGGGCCTCAAGAGAGGGCACCATGTCCCAGGAGAGGGCACCATCCCACATCCAAGAGTAGCATGAGAACCCTCTTCAGATTTATCAATGGCAGCCTCCGCCCTTGATCCTCTTTGTTCTGGCTGCATTCTATTAACCAGTCGGGGTTATATCTTTTTCCTTTACATGTCCTTCTTGTGAGACGAGTCACTACAGAAATGGTTTAACTGGTCAAGTGATCATAAATCTTTGGGGTCCTACCAAACTACAGTTTTTTTGCTCCCCACGTCTTTTCTCACCAAGTCAAGCTGAAAAGAGAACATAAGAAACCAGGAAGATGGGGCAATCCCTTTGTCCATGCCTTTATGCGCCGCTCAATGCTTGCTTCGGACGCTTGTGTCTTTTGAGTCCATGCTTTCCACAACAATGACCGATCATAATCCTACTCTGAAGGGTCCGGGGTCTAAACTCAGAGATCACTGCCAAGGGATCTTTAGTCAGCCGTCATTCCCCATAGTTCTGGTGCCTGGGACTCCATTGAACTGTAAGAATGACAATGAAAAGAGAGCTTGTTTCTTTAAGAATCTGACATTCTTTTCTGTCTCCACAGCATCAAAGTAAGAAATGCCCCAATTAACCCCTTCCACAACCCCCAGAAATAAGGAGAATTTTTCACATTTTTGTTATATCACTGGAGACCTATAAATATTAGGACATTATAGTCTCCTTTACTGCCCAAGTTACGGATATTAACATTTCATCTACAGATATAAAAGTCTGTGCTAAATAGTTTATGTCTACATCCTTAAAGGGGCAGAAATCACCTAAATAGTTAAAGGGATATTCTGGTAATTATTACACAGGATAGGGATCAGGGATAGGGAACTGTCGGATCAGTGGGGGTCCACCAGTAATGAAAATGGGGGTCCTATGTGCCTAGTATGAATGGAGTTGCAGGTCGTGCATGCCCATTGCTATTCTATGGGACTGTCAGAGACGGCCATTGTCTTACTGTCACTTATATCAAGCACACAGAACCCGTATTCTCATGAACCCCACCAACCAGACATATATCCACCATGAACAAGCCCCTTTCATCAAAATACATTTCACAATACCCATTGTGATGTTAGTATGACCCATTGTGATGCCTCAGAGCCCACTATGATGTCACAGAGCCCCACTGTAATGTCACAATGACCAATTGTGATGTCACAGAGCCCATTGTGACATCACAATAACCCAACGTGATGTCACAATGTCCAGTGTAATGTCACAGGGCCCATTGTCAAGTCACATTGTGATGTCAAAGTCCCCCACTGTGATGTTAAAATGACCCACTGTAATGTCACAGAGTCTGTTGTGATGTCATCATACACCACTGGTATGTCACAGAGCCCACTCTGATGTCATAATGCCCAATATTCAGTCACCATGCCTTGTTGTGATATCACAAAGGCGCTGTGGATAGGGGACTACTTGTAATTACTGGAATACACCTTAGGGCTAAGGCTAATAAAACACTGCGGGAAAAACCGCGGTGGTAAAGCATGGAGTTTTTTTCGCAGCATTTTTCATTGCGATTTCGAAGAGTTTTCCTCTGCGGAATTTCTGCCCCTATTATACCTATACAGAAAACGCCAGCGTTCTGTTTTTAATATCGCAGCTTTTTCGCAACAGATTTTTTTCTGCAATGTGTGGATGGGATTAGCCAGAATCCCATCCACATTGCAGGTAATGTAACACACCGTGGTTTTGCAACTTGGGGCCCGGGCTTGAATAGTAAAAGTCTAGCTATCTGCAGCCATTACTGGGGGAGTTTAGGTGACAACTTCCAATGGATTACTCTATGAGATCCATCAGACCTGTATGTGCTGACCTTCTGCGCTCCCTGTACTGATGGTTGCAGATTTTTTATCATCCTAATTCATGGAATTGAATGATAAAAATCCCCTTTTCTAAGTGAAAAGTCAAGGTTTGGTGCTTTCCATAGGACTTACAACCTCTGTCCTCTGTACACTGCACATTCATTGGTAAACCTTACACTGCAGGAACCTGATGTTTGTGGCTATAAAATCTGCAACGGATCAGGCAAAACAAGACCATAATGTCTAGTAACAAACCTTGTCTTGAAATGGACTATGGAGTTGGAGTCTTGGTGTCGGAATCCTGACCAACGTTGGATGGAATCGGACAATGTTACGTATAGTTTGATACCTAGTTACTTTCATAGGAAATCAATCAGTGGCTTTTTTGTGAATTAGAGGAGATTTCCGTCTTCTGTCTGACCTCGGCTGTCAGCGATTTAGTCGGAGTCGGTGGATTGGCTTTCCGATTCCACAGCCCTGGTTGCATAGTTGCCTGCAAAATCATAGACATACCCTCTAATTATTGGGATTGTGTCCCCCTTCATTCCAACCCAGAGCAATGCAAGACGTAACAAATAAGTGGGCTATGGCTTGTGTATATGTATGAGCCGTCATTGTTTGGCCTGGACGCCCGTCATTCCCAGATGCCTCTGAGTGGAAGCAGGGACTCATCTGCTAGGCCATATGGGCTGTGTAATGGACAAATAGAAATGACATGAGAAGATGAAGCCAAAAATAAAAGGCATGTTTGTTATCACGGATCTAGGAATCTTCAGGATGAGCCATTACTTAGCATACAGCTGCACATCCCATATCACAGCCTATAACCTCGGGGGATAGGGACACCATCAATGCCTTTGTAGACCTAGCCTGAGATGGCAGCCTTGTCGTGGGCCCCGTGTTCTTAGTGTGCACAGACTCCACATGTGCTGGCGGACAAGCGGCCTATTGTTGCTGGCGTTCTGAGGCTTTCTGTCACTGCTGCTAATACTGGGCTTGAACTTGCCGTGTCGCTGACCTGCGCATCTGTCTCTTTCCAAGACACAGGAGACAGCAGGCAGTGTGGGACGTCAAGAAAAACAGCCCCGTCACACCCGTGACCCCTCCAGTGGCGGCCATGTCTGCGGGGCGTTGCGTAACCTCCAATTAGATGTTGTCCAAAAAAAATAAGAAATGGACGAAACGCTTCACCCGCTATAAGATCTTCACTTTCATCCACTCTGCTCTATTTATTCTGAGGCGGAAATGCAGGACATGGAGGGGAAATGGGAGAATTAGATAAAATCCACGGCCGTGTCTGACACATCCAGGCAGACTGAGAAACCAAGAAGTTATAAGGAATTGTGGGAAAGATTCCGTATAACTTGTATTTCATTCATTTTACTCCTTTCTTTCTCTAAGCTTAAGAGTCCAGTGGGCGGTCCCACTCAGTGACTGACAGTCTGCACTGTATGACTGGGCATATCCGACCACCCATTGGACTCCTAAGAATAGAAAGAGCAAGGATTTACGTTGCCGGTGTCACTGCAGGTGAGGCCTGGATGCTGGTAGTCCTGGGCCCCATGTGACCAATCAGTGACCTCAGTAGTCGCTGGAGAAAGACCGATGATGTCACTCACACACAGAACGCTGAGGACTGATGAGTATGCTTTCTTTCATTTTATTTTACACCTTCCTGGCCTCTAATTCCTGGACAACCCCCTGCAATGAATCTGGACTGTGCGGATCAGAATTTGGGACTATTTTCAATGTCTTCCCCAATTCTGTATACTGTGTGTGGCCGCTTATGGTATACATGTATGAATACTTCATGTACATAGGATCAATAGACTGGAGGAATCCAGCATGCGGCCATAAGTGTGCAATCTATAAGCAGGCAACACAGACTAAACATGCAGGCAGGTGGTTGATTTGGTATTTTCATGGCCCCCATGCAAAGTTACACACACTATACTACCTTCTTAGTGCCCCACCAAACAGTATAATGCACCCTTAGTGCCTCTATACACAATATAATGCCCCTTTAGTTTCCCTATACACAGTATAATGCCCCCTTAGTTCCCCACCACACAGTATAATGCCCCCTTAGTTCTCCACCACACAGTATAATGCTCCCTTAGTGCCCTCACACAGTATAATACTCCCTTATTGCCCCTCACACAGTATAATGCTCCTTTAGTGCCCAACACAGTATAATGCTCCCTTAGTGCCCCAACACAGTATAATGCTCCCTTATTGCCCCTCACACAGTATAATGCCCCCTTAGTGCCCTCACACAGTATAATGCTCCCTTATTGCCCCTCACACAGTATAATACTCCTTTATTGCCCCTCACACAGTATAATACTCCCTTATTGCCCCTCACACAGTATAATACTCCCTTAGTGCCCTCACACAGTATAATACTCCCTTAGTGCCCTCACACAGTATAATACTCCCTTATTGCCCCTCACAGTATAATGCCCCCTTAGTGCCCCCACACAGTATAATGCCCCCTTAGTGCCCCCACACAGTATAATGCCCCCTTAGTGTCCCCACACAATATAATACTCCCTTAGCGCCCCCACACAGTATAATACTCCCTTAGTGCCATTACACAGTATAATACTCCCTTAGTGCCATTACACAGTATAATACTCCCTTAGTGCCATTACACAGTATAATGCTCCCTTAGTGCCCTCACACAGTATAATGCCCCCTTAGTGCCCTCACACAGTATAATACTCCCTTAGTGCCCTCACACAGTATAATGCTCCCTTAGTGCCCTCACACAGTATAATGCCCCCTTAGTGCCCTCACACAGTATAATACTCCCTTAGTGCCCTCACACAGTATAATACTCCCTTATTGCCCCTCACAGTATAATGCCCCTTAGTGCCCCCACACAGTATAATGCCCCCTTAGTGCCCCCACACAATATAATACTCCCTTAGCACCCCCACACAGTATAATACTCCCTTAGTGCCATTACACAGTATAATGCTCCCTTAGTGCCCCAAAACACAGTATAATGCCCCCTTAGTTCCCCACCACACAGTATAATGCTCCCTTAGTGCCCTCACACAGTATAATACTCCCTTATTGCCCCTCACACAGTATAATGCTCCTTTAGTGCCCAACACAGTATAATGCTCCCTTAGTGCCCCAACACAGTATAATGCTCCCTTATTGACCCTCACACAGTATAATGCCTCCTTAGTGCCCTCACACAGTATAATGCTCCCTTATTGCCCCTCACACAGTATAATGCTCCCTTATTGCCCCTCACACAGTATAATGCCCCCTTAGTGCCCTCACACAGTATAATACTCCCTTAGTGCCCTCACACAGTATAATACTCCCTTATTGCCCCTCACAGTATAATGCCCCCTTAGTGCCCCCACACAGTATAATGCCCCCTTAGTGCCCCCACACAATATAATACTCCCTTAGCGCCCCCACACAGTATAATACTCCCTTAGTGCCATTACACAGTATAATACTCCCTTAGTGCCCCCACACAGTATAATACTCCCTTAGTGCCATTACACAGTATAATACTCCCTTAGTGCCCCCACACAGTATAACTAACCCCTTAGAGTCAATACTCCAATAAGTAACAGCCAACATAAAAAGAAAAAAAAAAACATCCAGCCCATGTTTTGTGGGTTGATGCTGGGATAAATATTTGCTGGGACTGTGCTGATAACTTTTTTATTTCAATTAGTGGTCAGAGGGGGCCCCCTTAATCTCTGGGGCCCCGCACAATTGTATGGGTTGTGTAGTGGGAAACAAGGAACATGTGCAGATCCTGGGCCGTAGGGAGCAGCTGACTTCTGTCCACTAGGGGGAATAGTCTGGTATTAGCAGCGGTCTGCAGTCAGGGCATGCTGAGACTTGTAGTGTCGCACCAGACAGGCGGCCACTGCTTGATATATGAGGTGATTAGATCATTTGCTGTGACTGTTTTGTCACTGAGCCCCTTGTGTGTGTATTGAGGACAACAGGGGGCAGGTAAAGGGAAGGTGTCAGTGATTGTGAATGGGTCTCCACCTACAGGCCGCACAAGGAGCCCTGGAGGATTTCACATGTAAGTGTTATATTCCTGCAGGCCTCAGAGTAAGGGGGGGGCACAAACTTTCACATATGACACACTTCTGTCTTGTCAACAAACACTCAGCTCCAACACATATCAGTGAGCGGCTGGAAGGAGCGAACTGTCAGAGACCCAAGTGGGTCCGAGGATAGCAACAGAGCTATTTATATACCCGCAGCAGCCAGTGGTGATAGCAATATGGCTGGGATTAACCCTATCCATGCTAGGAGCTAAGAGCATGCAAGTATAAGCATAGTCAGTGCACTTAAAGGGGCGCTCCACTTATAATGGATAAGCTGTTTAGACCTACTACTACTCCAACATCTCTAAGCAGAGGACACCCACTTTACTTAATTTACTGACGCCCCCTATGTGAAATACTAAGATGTGTTTGCCAAAGAGCTTACACTTTAAGGCCTCATTCACATGAACCATGCGATGGCCCCCAGCGCAAAAACGCACGCGAATTTCTGCAAAGGTCGATGGAGAGGCGAGGAGAGCCCTGGCGAGATTTATTAAAACTGGTGAACACATGAAATCTAAGGCGATTCCTGAATGCCGCAGATTTTAGGTCTGGTACACGGGAATGCGCCTCATTTATTAAAAATTCAGTTGGGGGCATTGGCATAAAAGACGCCCCCGCTGCCTGTGTCTGCCCTTGTTCACATGTATGTGAGTCGCTGCAATTCTGCAACTAAAAATCCGTCCCATACAATGGGATCAGCTCTGCAGCCTGTGCAGATTTCTGCAAGCACTGATGGGACAGTCGTAGAAATGTCTGCAACAAATCTGGGAAAAAATCCCAACTATAGGGGCAGCCTAGTCACTGAGTGGCATATAGGGAGGGTGGGTAGGGGTGAATTCACACAGGGCAGATCTGTTGTACCAATCAGTGTTTCTGCAACACATCTGCTGTGTGTGAATTCACTCCTACTACTGTCCTCAGGCTGCAGCTATGAGGACATGCTGGTAATTGTAGTCTCCAAGAGGATGCTTGACATAAATAGTCCCATCCATGACCAGTGCAAAATTTTAAGGCTGACATTACATTCTTCAGAAATGTCTCAGACTTCAAGAGGAGTAAGAAAGAAGTGTATTTGTCCGCTAAATGTCGCAGCTGTGTCGCACACGTCTCCTCCTGTCCCGCTCCCTCCCACGTGTGACAGCCCGCAGTGACTCCTCAGGGATTCCACTCCAGAGAGGCGTGCCCGCCGCTAACCACGCCCTAATACGCTATTCTAGGAGCTGCTGGGCGGGGAAATCTGCCTAGATGGGCGTGATTACATAGCAGCACGCCCCTAACGTCCCGCCCTCCAAAGCGTCCTAGCGAGTGCAGGGCGGGGTTAGGCTCAGATGGGCGTGGTTGTGTACTAGGAGATTTTAAATCCAAGCCGGCGGCATTGTACGGCAGTGTGTGATCAGAGCCTGAGCGGGGAGGAGTGCGGCTAGGAGCGGATCTATAGGACGGGCTGCACACAGGACCAGACACAATGCTGAGGAACTGCGGGAGGAAATTTCTGCTGTCCATGGTCGGGGCTACTCTGACCTGCCTGCTGGTGCTCATGGTGGACCAGCAGACCCGGCAGGTGGTGGTCCTAGAGCTGCCACCACAAGGGGAGGACCTGGCTCCAGAAAACCGACTGGTACTGGAAGAGGAACCTTCTCCTGCCCAGACCGTGGAGGGGCAAGAAGCATCTGCTCATGCCAAGGGGGCCCAGACCTTCTCGGCTTATATCAACAAGCTGACCCGGGTGAGGAGAGATGTGGAGCAGGTGGTCACCCCATCCACAGAGGAGCCCCCAGTGGAGACCATCACCGCCGACGATGTCTTCATAGCAGTGAAGACCACCAAGAAATTCCACCGATCCAGGATGGACCTGCTCATGGACACTTGGATCTCCAGGAACAAGGAGCAGGTGAGAGGCTTGATGCTAAATATAACTTCCTGACACACTGTAACAGCTCCTCAGCTGTGGTGCAGCTGGGGTGACAATGGCCGCAAAGCCATTTGTCACATCTCCTGTAATTTGCATTATTTTCTGGTCCATTGAAAGTGACAGCTGTGGTGGTGATTCTTGGATGTCTACCAATACATTGTGGTCATAGACATGCGATATTTCTCTGCAGACCCAGCTATGATGTACAGATCAGCAGATAGTCTGCAGATAAAAATCTGATGTCTATGGCAAGATTGCTATCTAGTACCTGATTCTAAATTCTCATCCTATCCTAAAAAGAAATTCTACTTGCTTTGTTTAGTTTGTCAATAAGGCCAATTGAGCAAAATGATGGGTTCCACCAAAAACCTTCTGCAGAAGTTTGCTTTGACCTTGCATGGTCACCACTACATGATACAAAGCTCTACTAGCCTAGAGTTTACGAGTTGTTGTTGTGCAGCATAGACTTAGGAAGGTTCTCAGAGGTCTATACTTTTTGTATATGGTGAAACCTCATTAAAAGACCACCTCTTTAAGAAGACCACCCTCATTTTCCATGAGAGTTCCTAGTCTCCGCATATACTATGTATACATTGAGAAGACCATCCTTATTTTTCATGACAGTTCAGTATCATCATACACTGTCTTCTTTGAGAAGACCACTCATTTTCCTTGACCGTTCAGTCTGATACTTTCTTCGTTGAGAAGGCCATCTTTATTTTTCATGACAGTTTAGTCTCATCATACACTGTCTTCTTGGAGAAGACCACTAATTTTCCATGACCATTCAGTCTCATCATACTCTCTTCTTTAAGACCATACTCCTTTTCCATGACCGTTCTCAGTCCCCTCATACACCCTGACTTCTTTGAGAAGTCCACCTCCTATACCACTTTGGGTGGTCATCTCAAAGTGGTTTCACGGTAGTTCCTTAGACCTACTTGGAGGAGCCTTCACGAACACTTGAGATGTTGAGTATAGCTGCGATGCTCTACCAAAGATCATCAAAGCTTCCTGTCAGGAACTGAAGGAACCTGCATTAGACTGAAGTGTCGGCTTTTAGAAGGTCTTGGCCTCGTTTTTACATGCTTTTACCTGGTGTATAAATTCTCCTTTTCAAGAGTAGCTTTCATTGTGACATTTTTTTTTTTCCCTTAAGGAAAAAAAAATCTGACTTCTGAATGAGAATCCAAGACTCCATTGAAGAGCAGGGGGAGAGAGGATAAATTTCAGGAGTCTTATAGAATGACATCCCTTAGAATGAATGTCTTCTTTGGTTTCTCATTGTTTTGTTCAGTTTTGCAGGCAGTTTGAGTTCCCAGGGACCGAGGCTGTTCTCTCACGCTGTCCCCCTGCGTTTGATAACAATGCCCCTTTTCTCCAAGCAAGGAGAAAGGCTTTTGCCGCCTCATCCATGAGGCTTTTATCATGGGAACACTTAAGTCCAAGCTATCGCTGTGGTGTCCAGGTCAGGTTGCCTAGAGATGTGGGCCAATGAAGCCCCAAGACGAGGGAGGCGGGGGGTAGCTAGTAAAATAGTAGGGGGGGTAGTAGCATTCTGGGATCCCCTTTGACAGGTTGACAGTCCTTGAAGGACAGCCGTTTGAGGGAAATGTGACCAAAATAGGCTTGGAAGTGGAGTCTTTATTGGCCTGGTGGAACTGGTGTTGGTTCATTGAGATAAGGCTTGACAGCTACTCAGGACTTCCACTATAGATGTGTGGGATAATCCTCTTCAAGGCCTAAAAAAATTTCAAACAAGTGCAGTCGACAATAGAAAGCCTCTGCGCTGGCCCTTTAAGACCAGAAACTCCGTCTCAGAAGGTTTTATGCAAATATCTTTTAACTGTTCCTTCTTGGAGGACGAGTCTTCATTTATTTTTTTTTTTTGTATATAGTCAGCAATGATCTTCTGTTTTGTCAACAGCTCTTACTAAATTGCTGTTTTTTTGCCAGGTCCTTAGGGTACAAGTGGAATTTCCAGTCCGACATGCCCCTGGGTAGTAAACATCCAGTGTTTAACCCAAAACAGAGTAGTCGCCCACTCACACACGCGCTCAGCCCTCATTATTGGCACTCATACACTTAGTGGCTTCCTTATTTCGCCGCCTTCTGATATTTAACCCTTACAGGGTTAATGCCGTGTCTTAGCTGGTTGCCTTGGAGGACACGGTGTCTTTGATGAACACAATAGGCCGGGTATCCCGTGTCTTGTTCTGCTGCTCATATACTGTTACCTTGCTCTATTGTCTCGGCTTTGGTTTCCGATGACTATTTTGGATACTCTTTATTAAGATCTGGACCTCCTGGCACGGTGAGGGGCGGCTTGTGATGTCCTAGTGACTGATGTTACATGGGGGACATATACTTCAGTAGTGACTGATATGTAGCTTGCTACCCTCATTGATATTCCGGTAGTGGAATCCGAGTAGATCTTGTGGTCTATTTGTAGCTTCGGGGGACAATGGCTGCCCCTTAGGGGCTATTGGATATGTAGATACTGTACAATGGGCTCGGTAATGGTAAACTACTTAGATCTTGGTGTATTTTGTATCCGTGAGTGACAGGTGGGACTAATGTAAGGGTTAATACTCTGCTGATATCATCAGGCTTCACGCTGAGGTGGCGTGCTTGTCCAAGAACAATATATAGCGAGCGCCTCAGGCAGTGAATGGGTTAAACACACATCAGATACTTAAGATCCTCTGGATGGGGCCCGTGGCACTAGCAAGACTTGTGCCTGCACCCCTGGCAATGACAAGACAGGTTACCCCTGTCCTCAGGTCTAACGGCTCAGGAAAGGCGTGCCGTGCTCCTGACATGCTCCTGACGTGCCGCTCTGTGTACATATCAACAAAGCTGAGCTTGGAAGAATTCACATGTGTTTGGGGTATAAACATACCTGAGTTTATGGTCCAATCCTATCAGATCTAACCAGGAAGAACTGGTTGTGACCTACTGGAGCAAGTTCTTATGGGCGACCAGTAGAAGTCTGCAGAACCTGTATCCAAAAATATACAAAACAGGGTGAGGAGGTAATTTTTTGTTTATTTTTAATTGCTGACTGTGTCCTCCTCCCATAATAACCTTTTCAGCTGAGCAGGTATCATCCTGTCAAACCTGTCTGCTGGCACCGCAGCGGGAAATTCAAATTTAAAAAAAATCATGTCCGAGATCGAAGATTGCACCACAATTTGTGTATTGTGCATCGCTCATTCTACACAACATCATACTATACCCCTCACCCCTTCCCACCAGGGAAATTTACCAAAGGAGCTACCCATTGTTAAGACTAGTAGCAAGACCAGACCTCTGGGGGGGGCCACCGAGGGAGGGGTTGGGGGGTCTTACATTGTCCACACCTACTGCAGTGGTGGTCTCTATTGTTACAAGAGGAGTTGGCATCCTGTCATTATTTAAGTCGCTGATTTTTAGAACAATGACGTTTCCTCTGCCCCTTTACTTAAGGGACTGAACATTTGGTGACCGAAACTTAAAATTTCAAGAAGTGCAGGGAACAAAAATAAATCTTCAAATTGAAAGTCGACTGCTAAAAACCAGAAGTAAGATTTAGCATTTCAGAAGAATCGGTGATGAATGAGTCACCCGAGTGGGGCAGTTGTGAAATTATGGAACATTTTTGTAACTTTTTGCAACCTTGGCATTAATGAGACTTTTTGCTCTCTGTTGCCCTCCTCCCCCCCACATACACCTCGCTTGTCACTTTGCTCTCCTGCCAGCTTGACATTCACTGTCACCTACATGTTTGCAAAGCTGTAAAACTTCTGAGACTTTTTATAAACCGCAATCGACACTTGTGAACTCTGTACTTTGCCTTAAGGTGTTAACCTTACCTCTTCCAGAAAGTTGTCACTGCACTAAAAAAAATACTTAAAGGAACCAAAAAGAGGAGAGGCGGACATATACACTTATAGATATTTGCATACCATTGGGGTAAGGGTTACTTTTTGGAATGCCCATATTCTGGCATTCCTTAAGGAGCAGATAAAGGTTACTTGTTTGGGTTTAATTAGATTTCCTGGCTGGACTCCCGAAGCCATGGGCCTGGCAGGAAGGGGTGTGAGGCAGGGACTCTGCAGATCACAGATATCTCCCAAGAGGTGACACTTAGGGCTTTAAGCCGGCCGGCCCTTCCTTCCAAGGAGCAAGGAGCAGGCAAGCAGGCTACAAGCTTCCGGAGTTTCCTTCCAATACAGGGGATGCAAGCTGTTCCTTTCCTGTCCATCCATAATGAAAGGAGACTCTTCTTCTAGAGCCAGGAGTCATCCCATTGTCTCTTTAGGTCTCAGTAGGGAAGAAGGAGGGGTAAGGGGCGATGGCCACGGGGTCCGATTGTTCCTAGCAGGACCTGGCAATAAACAGTCTTTTTATCTATTTATAGTATAAAGGCTTCTCCTAGTGCGATGAAATGGACCTACAATAAAATAAGCGCCGTACATTCCTACCGGCCGTAGCAGGGATCGTGTCGCTTCAGTGTGTTGACCATTTGGGAAATCTGGCTCACAGAAGTTAAGCAGATAAGGGAGGGCAACATATAGTAGTTCTGACAATTGGCACAATAGCCACTTTAACCAATTTCTGCCTTTCTTGTGTTAAATTCACCATCAATAATCCTAGACCCCCTCCCCAACCTTATTCTCCCCCCCCCCCAAACAGGCGGAAGAATAGGTCTCCGCATCAATCATTTTCTTTTCTTCTCCCTTCAATACCCCAAGCTTAACCAGGCCAGCTGTATGCTAATAAGGACGGACATGTCTCAGCTTAAACTTCCCCTCAATGACGGAGGGTAGCTGGCGACATTTAGCCCCTTTTGTTAGAAAACAGGCTCCCAACTTTTCCCCTCCGACATAAAGAATACCCACTGCCAGCATAAATGATTGTTGACAGCGAAGCTACCACTTTCCAGGGCACTTCCCTCCTACTACTTTGTCTTTTGTTGCCGTTTTCTCTTCTTTTTGTTGCGTACTTCTTATTTATCTTCCACCCAAGGTGGCGACCGGCAGCTGGCACCGCGTTCCCTTCTTTTGGCTTTCTCCAAAACTGATTGATGGGACTTGTGTTTTCTCATGTTGTTTATATCTTCCTCCCCACAACAATAAGGGCGCACAATGAAAACCTAACCACAGAGACAGCCGACATCTGCTTAGCCTGAGCTGTGTAAATAAGGGAGTGCGGCCAGGCAGGTGGAAGAAGGTAGAGCGGGGCGGGGTAAGGAAGGTAGCCGTCAGACATGCAGAGCCATAAGCCCGGTGCTTTACAGAGATATTGAGTTACATAGGAACTGCTGGGGGCGTGAAGACAAAAAAATAAGAATCTGAAAATTGGCAGGCAGGTGTTATGGCTGGCAGAGTCCTCTGGTCGGTCCATGCCAGGTCTCGTGCCACAAACAGCTGCTCTTACTGTACAAAAAGTAGAATGTTTTTTACTATTTTATTAAGTCTTGGTGTATTTTAGGTTATTATGATATATAGAGCAGTATACATCGTACTGTGGTCTGTAGGGATCATCGTTGCCTTCTGCGCATTGTTTTTGCAAATTGGCCCGTCCCCTCTATAACAAAGCACTGAAGTAAAAATCTTCCTCCATTGTCTTTTACCAGCCTCAGGGGTTTTATCCTTGAATTTTTTAACCAACACAGCTGTCTCTTTTCAAAGCCTCCCCACACAATAGGAACTGCTTGTGGATCTGCACGGGGGTAGCTCCAAATTACATGCCCTGTCCCCCCAACCATCTGCTATTCTGCCTCCTATTTGAATAAGCCTCCCAGGTGCACAGAAAATCTAATGTTCCTTTTGTCGGTATTGTATCTTTCAGACTTACATTTTCACGGATGGAGAAGACGAGGAGCTGCAACAAAAGACAGGTGAGATTGAGTTTACGTTCCCTTAATGATATTATAGTAATTGAATTTTTTTTTTTTTGGGTGGGGGGTATTTTGGAGGTGAATACCTAATGCCCAAATTAAAAAGTAACAAATTCTAAGAAAAAAGTTGAAAACTCAAAAAGAGTAAAAAGTTGACATTTTTGAATTTTATCCATTTTTTTTGCCTTATTTATCACAAAGAAATTGGGCTTTAAACCAATCTTATGGTTGTAGCATTATGGTTTAAGATGCTGAAAACGTATCGGGTAGGTCAATATAGGGATAAGACGAGGTGGTTAAGTGCCCTTCGGCTTTGTCAAGGCATAATCCTTACAAATGGTCGTCCTGCTCTGGGCTCCTTAGACTGTATTTTAGCCCTTGTTTTTATGGTTAAGACCTTCTTAACTAGACTGCTGAGGAGTAATCTGTAGTATTAACCAGTATGGATAGTGGGGGGCTGGAACACCAGCAGAGGGGTGGGTTTTGTACTAATGCAGCATGTGTATTTTTTCCCCCCCGTTGAGTCTGGGTCATGGCCTTTATTCTGCTCATGTAAATGATTTCCATTCAGACTACTGATACAGCTTCTATTGAGAGCGCGCAGCCAGTAACAGGTGGCCTGATCTGGGAAAGTCCATGCTCAATGGGACAGCGTTCCTTGAAAAAAAAAAAATAGCTTGGGGAGGGTGGACTTGTAATTAACCCTTTCAAAATTTCCCCCCACTTGAGCTTGCCCAGCCCCCCATTCTTTGCAAAGTGACAATGTCGTGTTCCATCTGCTACCTCCATCCCCCATGGATGTTCTTCTCTACTGTAACCTTATACCCTCTCCCCCAGCAGCTGTATTAAACCATACTTGCAATGACCGATCGTAACCCATAATTCTTTGCAACTTGCTTCCATATTAACCTTTTCTTTTTATTGTAATCTTTTACAGGAAATGTCATCAGCACAAACTGCTCCGCAGCTCACAGCCGTCAAGCCTTGTCCTGCAAAATGGCCGTGGAGTATGACAAGTTCATAGAGTCCAAGAAAAAGTAAGGGTCCAAAAATTACAAAAATGAGTGGTTTATGAAGAGTTTTAGGTACTTAGGTGATACTGCCTTCTTCTTATATCTAAGCTTTGTCTCTCCTATTTTTCAGGTGGTTCTGTCATGTGGATGACGATAACTACGTCAACATGAAGACTCTACTAAAACTGCTGTCTAAGTACCTTCATAGCAATGACTTCTATATCGGAAAGCCTAGCTTAGATCGGCCCATCCAAGCAACTGAGCGGATTAGTGAAAGCACGATGGTAAGTCACATAGACCTGCTATGACTATGACCCATGATAACCTTTAGATGGTATTTTTTCGAAACGTAGCTGGACCATTATACTAATGATATTTTCTCTTCGCAGCGTCCAGTCAACTTCTGGTTTGCCACTGGAGGAGCCGGCTTCTGCATCAGCCGTGGGCTGGCATTGAAAATGAGTCCATGGGCAAGGTAAGGATTGATGGTTTTAATACCTTGGCATGGAATGGACAATTTTTCTTATTGTACTTGTAGGTTGAAATGGAAATTTTTTTAAGTTTATTGTTTTTATTTGTTAGTGGTGGACACTTCATGAACACTGCAGAGAAGATCAGGCTTCCCGATGACTGTACCATTGGTTACATCATAGAGTCTGTGCTGGGTGTAAAATTAATCCGGAGCAACCTCTTTCATTCTCATTTGGAGAACCTGCACCAAGTTCCTCAAAGTGAAATCCACAATCAGGTAAGCGACAGAATCCATTGTGGAAGGAGGAGAATTACTGAGACTTCTACTATTCACCTTCTTTATATACTGGGTAGAGCAGGACTGTGCAAATATACAGTTTTGTGTGGCATTAATAGAAAAACTTGGGTTGTAATAAATTGCTTTGTTTCCTAGGTGACATTAAGTTATGGAATGTTTGAAAATAAGAGGAACGCAATCCTGATGAAGGGGGCTTTTTCAGTTGAAGAGGATCCTTCAAGGTGAGCAACATCTAGTGTTATGCCTAAAATATTTTTTTGATTTTATCTATCAAAGAGGTTTATTTAGCTGATCAAATACCATATTTGGCCTCCTAGTTTAATAAAGCCATAGGTCCATCAACCTATATCCCAACAAGGTTGATTCAGAGGAAAGCAAAAACTCCTATATTAGGTAAAAAAAAATTCCTTCCCAACTCCAAATTTGGTGCGCAGAATAAATCAGTGGATCTACCTCTTATCTCTAAAAATCTATTCCCTATCATTTATTGTTAGATTAATTCCAAGTCTTTTTTTTTTTTATTTTTTTTATGCACCTACCATCCCAGACGAGCCCCCATAGTTGTAGAAAATGTTTATGAAAACTTGTAGGGATCTAAAATCTAAACTTTTTTTGTTTTCTTTTCAGATTCCGATCCATCCACTGTCTGTTGTATCCTGACACTCCTTGGTGCCCCAAGAATATTAACTATTAGAAGACTACAAATCTTCTTCAACCTCGTCCCAAGTTTCCCTGGTATCCGAAGGGCTATGTGGGACCTGTACGTGTTACCCTTGCTGTGAACGTCGCCGATTTCTGTGCATTGAACGCACAGTGTTTGGTTACATAGGCTGCTGTGCGGCCGGTTACTGTCTCTGCTTACGCAGCCAGTGACAGCTTATCTCTACAGAGCACCTCCTCGTGTGGCTGAGAGGTGTGCGGACTTCTGGAACAGAGCCTGAAGACTGGCATACTTAGTGCTTGTATGTCACGTGGCCTATAGACTCTTTAAAAAATTGCTTTGCAGTGTCTGCTATTCTTATAGAATGTATGCTGAAGACCTGCTCGCTAAACATTTGCTTCTTGTGAGCTACCTATAGTTTATTTACTTTAAAAAAAAATAATAATAATAATGGCTTTCCCTATAGTGGACCAAATCTGCAAGCACCAATTCTGGTGAGCTGGACCCATGTCCTTCTGTTCCCCAGTTACTGAAATACTTTAACTTTTTGGTACTTTTTATGTCAGCTTGTAATGATTCCAGCAGGACCTTTTTGGTGCTACTAATTTAACTTCTCGTAGGTCTTGTGTGCAGTTTTGGGAAAGCCTTGAGTTATTCTAGAGAATGTTTCCCCCTTTACATTTCTTAGGCTCCGGATTTATGTCCAAATGAAGACCCCCCACTCCCCAACCTTCTTAATCCCTCTCGAATAGATATATATTTTAATATTGTTGTATTTAGGCTCTGCTCCTATAAGGTTGTGGCGATCCTCAGGTAGAGGCTTGAGATGGTCACCACCTTGGATAGAGCTGGAGTTTTACCAGGCTCCTGCCACTGTTCTGCATCATATTTATGAATGTTGTGGCAGTGAATCAGGTAATCCCTTTTTAAGGCACTTTTGATCTTGTGTATACATAGAGCTGGACTCTGAAAGCGCCTTAAGATGCCACACTGAAATGGGCTCCAACATTTAGGATGTTGAGAGCTGCCCGTCTGGTCCCATCCTTTTTCTTGACCACTGTTGATGGTCAGAGGAGGCATCGGGAAGTTGTAGTAAGGACTCAAGGCCACTTTTTTGATTTGAGTTGAAAAAGTTTCAGTGCTAAAACTCTGCCAGTAAAGACTGTCTAAGACACAGACTACAAAGACCGATCTGTTAGCCTAGCATTATTTCAAGCAGGCCCCTTACAACCTATAAACCATGACTTATGGCACCTTACAACTACCTGTAGAATCAGGTATGATCCAATAGGGAACCCAGCCAACTTTTCTTGTCACTATATGCTAGTGGGGTGAGGTCGCTCGACCCTACCTACCCACAAGGTCCCTTCCTTCTGCTCCTGTTAACCCTTCTACCCCCACACCATTGCATCCAAACATACCTAAACCATGCGGTGCCCATTAATACTCTATGCAAGACATATTCTATTCTGGAAACCCTTTTGGCATTTCGCAGGGCACACAGCCCCTTCACAGACCGGTCCATGCCGCTAAATTTAAGCAGCGTTTTGTGGTCAAACTGCACAGTTGTGCTCTGCTGATTTGCTATGCCATTTATTAGTTTCCAGCACTCAGTGGGTTAATCCCTCTTCAGTCCGTTTAGTGGCAGAGTTTTATGGCAGCTTGTAGGTGACGCTTTGGGGGGGGGGGGTGTAGTATTATTGCCCATACTGGGCATTGCCTGTATATAATGTATAGATACAGTATTTTTACTGTGGATCTCACAAATCTTTTTTAATGTATCTAATGAATTTTATAGACTTTTCTGTGGATCAGAAAATGCGGTTAATAAAATCTGTTCTATCTGCGCTTGCATTATTAAATTATCCCAGTATCTGGGGGTTATTGTTATAGGACTTTATTGTGTGTTTTTTTTTTTTTTTTTTTATCTAAAGAGAATTAACAATTGTTCTCAGGGGAATTATACCTGGTGTCAGGGTGATTCTGATCTATGTCATTCTCTGCTTTAAATAAAGCAGTTTCTTGCTGAAACCTGTTGTATTGTCTCATTGCTACTTATTGTGCATCCATCCATACACATACATACATACATACATGAGTGTTCTGCTAATCTGTGATCACATGACTGGGGGAGAGCTTGTGCAAGATACGGGAGACTGTCAGATGGCTGTGAGTGAAAATTCAGAAAGATGTAAAATATCCATATAATTCATGAATATTTTTTTTTTTTTTTTTTTTTTTATACATGTCCTATCTATAAATTTTAGTTCTGAACCTGTCAACCTAAAAGTGAGGTTGTACCTTATGGGTAGGACATCAATTTTAGAAAAACAGAACGCCATTAAGGTCTCCAGAGGATCCAAAAATGGTCAAGAATGAGCTAAAAATGACTGGTGACCTGCATAGGTGTCCTCCATGGGTTCTGGATTTCCATATTGTTGGATACATGAATATTGGTAATATGTGTCAATCCTCAAAATATCTGCTCATTTGGATCCATCAGATCTGTATGTTACAATTCTATATAAACCCTGAATTATTCATTGGGGCATCCACCATTCAGCCTGTTGAGGAGTCTATGGAAATTTCCTCTAGTAAGAGACCCGAATATATCCAGGATACAGCATGAAAATCTAACTGGAAGCTCCTGGGCATGCTCTATTAGGGGCGCGTTCACATGGAGGAATTTGAAACTGATTTTGAGGCAGATTCAGGCAACGGCTCCAAATTTCATCCAGAATCTGCCTCAATGGGAATCAGGGATGTGCTTGAGGTGGAAGACTGCTTTAAATTCCTCTCCAAATTCTTTTGTGTGAACGTACCCTTACAGGGCTCCTACCTACCATGTGCCAATTCGGGTGTCTTATGGGGCACATTGGGCACCGGTGGCCTAGTTCTGCGAAAGGTAAACCACCTGGTATGGTAGGCTTTGTAATCCCAGACCCTGCCAGCCAAAAACTTTTTCTGATTAGACAGCTATAATAATTTTTGTATCATTTAGAGAAAATTCTGATCGGAAGTTCTCTTTGAGTTTGCACATACAGGAAATGTTGAAGTGAAACCACAGATTAAAACCACATTGCCTGCTTCCTCTTCAGCTGCCCAGAAGCAGCAAGATACCCAGAAATGAGCCAGGCACTGCCAGCCGGCTGCAAACTTCTACCCACAAGAAGACGACTTGCTCAGCAACAGAAAAATAAATGCTTATCGCAACACAATCTGTAGCTGAGACACAAGTTTGTGGGCAGCCGGGTAGTGTGACCGATAAATAACCCAACACTCTGTACAGGAAAATGCGTCACATCAGCTTCCTTTTATCTGAGATCTGTCATATGACTAACCATCTGTCTTCTTCACCCATCTCCTCCATAAAGCTTCGTTCACATTTATGTATTTTGTATCAGTATTTGTAAGTCAAAACCAAGAGTGGAACCTGCAGAGGAAAAAGAATGGAAGAATTAACCACCTTTTCCATATTTTGGACCCACTCATGGTTTTGACTTACCAATATGGATGCAAAATACAGACAGATCATTGTTGCTCTCCAAATCCGAACCGTCCTGTTCTGCTGCTGAAATTATTCTGATCCAAATCGGACATAGGAGAGAGTGGATGCAATAACCGGAGCAAGATGGAACCCCTACCTGGTGCTTTTTGATTTCCTTGCCCATCTCATGTTGAACAAAATATATTTATCAAGGCTGGCGTGTTCCACGTTGGTCTTGAGAATCCCTGCCCTGCAGGCTTTGCACCTAATTTCTGATAAGGTGCACACCTGGTTATAAATTAGGTGCATCCTTGGGGGTCGGTGCTCCTAAGCAGAGATCTACACCAGTAAGTGGTGTAAATTCTGATAAATGACAAGCAAGCCAACCACCAAGGCCCTCTGAAGAAAGTAATGTGTGAGCTGCAAAACTCAAAGTTGCTCAAAAATTTTCACTTGCACAAAATTTTAACATGTATGCCAGTTTTCTGGTGCACAAGCCATAATAAATCAGGCCCCTAGTGTGCACTTTTAATTGCATTATATCATTTCCTTATTTTACACAAAGAACATATCAGTTTTTTTTTTGTGATTCACCCCATAAGAAAAACCCTAGTTCTAAGTAATTGCCTTCAAACAAGGTTGACTACTGAATATTTTGGACCTATTGAGTCCTAGTCCAGTAAAGGCTCCTCTGTGGGCCTGTCTGACCTTGGGCCACGTTACCTTTCCCTTATTTGCTAATATGTAGACCAGATTTGGAAGCCCCTGACATGACTGGCACAGCAACTTCCTCTATGCGCCATGTTCTGGCAGACTTTGATGCCACCCATAACTTGACTGGTGCCGATGGTGGCTTAGGTCTTGTTCAGATTGCCGTAATGCAGCTACAAGTTCCAGCCTAACATGTTAGATCCCTATCATGTTGTTATAAGACCTACGGGTGGGCCGCTAGGACTTGAATTCACATTCCCGCCATCAGTTCATACCACCCATGGAGATGGACCATTGACTACAGGAATTGTGGTCATCTCTATGGCTTGGTCCTTCAAGGCGTTGATAAGAAAATAAATGTAATAAGCACATACTGCAGACTAGATTATATATGGTAACGTTTCCATCTGGTGTCATGACATGACCCACAGCTATATTTAGAAGGTTACAAAGTTGCTCATTGAGTTGTCCTGCTGTACAAATACTATACATGTACCACAACTCGTACTAAACAAGAAAAGCACTATGGGTTTCCGTTCCCGGAGTGGGAAAATGAATGGAGAATCTCAGTAATGCAAAGAACTGGATGCAACTAGTTATTATGCAGATATGTTTCCATGACACGTCATCCATTTGTAGTAATATGTGTATATTGTTGTTTGGGAGTCCATGATGGCTTTTCAGGGTGAACTCATCCTCTATGTTCTGTTGACAACTTGGAATGTGAAGCTTCACGTTAAGATGACTTTTTTTTTATTAATAGGTCTTGACCTTTTGGATCAGTCTGAATTATGAACCACGTGTGCCCTTTAGTGAAGGTTAGCCTCCCACCAAATCAAATAGAAACTCCCCTTTAAGTGGTTCTTCTTTGATCTTAAAGAGGAAATGGAAACACGATAAGAACCTGCTCTCCGACGCGAGAGTCTCTCTTGCAACAATGTACATTCTGCTCCAGTAATGGCATTATAGTGGTTTGCACATCGGATTGATCATGTTGCCCTGGACCTGTAGCCGTAGCATCCTCTAGTTTATAGCCCAACCAGTACCCAAAGTACAGAAATTGTCACCAAGGTTTCCTCGTAGGGCACCTTCACATTCTCCTAAATGGGCTGTTACACGAAAACAACTCTCTTAGAACTGAAGCTGGCTGGTTGTCACAGGTCAGTGTTTTTTAACCCCTGCTATTATTCCCGAAGAATGCTAAGTATTACATGGCAGCCACAAAATGATGGGACAACCATATGATACATGGATGACTCAAGCATTGCAGAGCAACAAGAGGTTAAAGGGGTTGTCCAGGGATCTTAATTTACTTCCTCTGGCCATTTGTTCACGCTGGACCTGGGGGTTCTGAGCTGGTTCCAAGACTGACCCAGGGTCATGTGATCGGAACCAGCTCCGTCCCCCATGTGACTCCGCCGCCGCCTTTCTCTCTTGTTTTTACAGGTAGCCACCAGTGATATCGGGGCTTGTAGACCATAGCAGAGGTAACCACCTGTGAAAATTGGAGAGGAGGAAGAGGAGAGACCCGGGGGCTACTCTGATCATGTGACCTGGCACAAGAACCAGCCCGGAAACCCCAGATCCAGCTTTAACAAATGCCTGGAGGAAGTATGGTAAAGTCCCTGGACAACCACTTTCATATAGGGGATTCCTAGCCTTTTAACAGGGTAGGAATAGAGTCTTACTGTTATATGACATGCTGTTGCCCGAAGCTAAAGTGACAACCAAACATCTGGAGAGGTACCGACCAATCTGATATGGTACCCTACTTCCCAAAATGTGTCTCTTGAAGGACTGTTTCAGAAGATAAATTGGATCTTTTATAATAATAATAATAATACATTTTATTTATATAGCGCCAACATATTCCGCAGCACTGTACAATTTAATTTTATATTGAATATTATAGACATCCGTACAATGCTTACCTGGAGGCCATGGTTAGGCCTCCTATAATGACCCATTGACACCCCATAAATGTGTTGAAGGAATACAGAAACCCTTCTTTCTGTAAACTACTTAGGTCAACATTGACCATGGCATTCAAGTGGTTAAACAGTGCGGCGTTATCTCTAATCCCAACCATTATAGCGGTAGCCCAGCTGGAGTCTCACTCCTGTGCCCATATTATCATACTCGTGTGGCATTTTGGGAGAACTCCTTCCTTTTCATGGCCTACATGTAGGTTAACTGTCAAGAAGGGGTTAATTGGCAAATTATATTGGACCTAAAAATGGCATGAAAAGTTGAAGCTTTGAGACAGATCCTCCATTATAAATCAGGGTATTTGTGGGTAAACAGCCCGTCCTTCCTCTCGCCCTCCCGGTAGCATCATTTTCGAGAGGACTATAAAGCTGAATGTGAGGTCCACGTATTTCACTCTTTCTTCTCCCGTGGCAGGTCCCTTCTACTTGTGCATGTCAATATCGCCTCCGCTTCATTCACACGATTCTTTTACAATTCCAACCAAACATTCCCCCATTGTGGCCTTCCCTCCTGCCCCTTGACTGGAGCGTGCATTGTAGGCCCGGTTGCCATGGAAACCTTTCTACCATCGCTGAAAAAGGTTCTTTTTGTGCTCGGAGACTCTCTATACTTTGTCCCCGCAGCTTCTACATAAAGACGTGTTGGAGGAAAGTGATTGTTGGGGTGTAAATAAACTGTTTGGATTTTAGGCAGGGAGGGATGAGGAAACATTACACGGGTGACAGGACGGAGCACTCATATTGGTCTGAGTCATCTCCTCAGTGGAGCTGACATTACTCCTCAAGTCAAGACATCAGAGCTCGGTATCATCCCTAGACAAGGGTGCAGAAGGCAAAGACCTAGGCTGCTGTATGTAGGAGAGGACTAGTTACCACAAGACATTTAAAGGGGTACTCCTACAATTGACATTGACTTACAAAATAGGTGACAAATGTTTGATAAGTGGGACCTCCACATCCACTGGAACAGGAATCCTTAGTCTAGGTACACACGGCATAATTTAGACAGGAGTTGAAGGTGGTCTTCCGCCTTGGGCTCCTCTCCAAATTCAGGCCCTGTGTAACCACAGGAGAGCGGAGCTTCAGTTTTCCAAAGCGAGTTTGCTCGCTCATTACCCCCAGAAACAATGGGGTGAGATCATCTTGATCCCCTTTTTTTCAGTATCCTGAAAAGTGAAGCATCAGTCATTACCTCCCATTATGTTCAAGGCATATTCGGGACAGATTTTGGAGCTGATTTTGAGGGGAAATCCACCTAAAAATGAGCTCCAAATTTCTCTACACAAACACTCCCCTTAGTGAGGTCATGCTGTACTTAACCCTTCAGACACTGGATGGAGCAGCAAGGCGCATGCTCAACCAGCACTTCGTGAACAGGAGTTTCAGGACCCCAATTTTCGTGAACAAAGGGGGTCCCAGCATCTATTTATCATACATCCTATGGCTCAGTAAAAACAGCAAATTTTAGGAAAACCTCTTTAAGTACATTGATTTAGTTATTTATTGTGACCTGATAATAGGGACTACTAGGGACTCCATAAAGAGATTGTTCACATTGATGTATATGGTCACTTCATATAAAGCTGATCACAGGGTACCCCTAGTAGCTATGGTTGAACCCAGCTGTAGGCGTTCAATTTCCTCTGCAGTGCCTCCGCAGGCTAAACAAAGTATTGCAGAGTACTAATCACAATCGCAGTGCTATGTAAGGAATAGGCAAACTTGCTGGTTCAGAAAGAGACAACCAAAAATGCCTCCATGCCAACCACTATGCTCTCCGTGCTAGCCACAATGCCTCAAGACAGTCACAATGCTCCCCAACTTGCATACGCCCAGACACAGCTTTGGCATCTGTCACTGCTGCTTACCTTACCAGTTTTCTAAGGATACATGTCCCCTGGTGCCCAGGCCTAGAGACACCATTGTCCACCAGGAACATTTGCTATGCCATGGAATGAGTTTCTGTCCCTGAATGTCTGCTCTATGGGAGCTGGACTGGCTGCAGCGCTTTACATGGTGCCTGACTTTGGCGTGCTATATACGGTGCCACTTTGGGTTCAGTAACTCTCTGGAGAAACACATGGGCCTTATGCTACATCCCTAATAATAACATACTTACTGGCCAGGAGCCAACCCTAATGATACGCAGTGATCCGAAAGCGTAAATTCTCCAGAGTTTTGGTCCATTACACATAATAGCTGCTTGTATGTTGCCTATGAACACAGTCTAGTCCAGCGGAGGGGCCAGATGGGTTTTGGGATGTCATCAAGTTGCAGATTACAGCGATTGGAGGCAGTCTGATAGGATCCTATTTCTAGAGGCAGGTGGCACAAATTTGCAAGAGTGAAATATATTCTTACTCTAATTTTCCAAACTCACAAATCTTTCTGCATCTGCACAGATAACAATATCTTGGGCCGACGGCCTGGATTTGGTTTCAAAACATTAACATTCCTACAAATGTATATGTGTCAGTCAACATAGTAACGAGATTCTATGTAGTAGTCGTATGAACATTCTCAACAATAGCACTCCTTTATGGCAAATCTTAAAGGGAGTGTGCCACCAGACTTAGGGAGCCCCATCAGGTGTGTCCTCCAATATGAGGACCCCCAGTACTTTGAAAAATACATTATAGGTGGGGGGCCTGGTACAAATTTTGCATTAGGGCCCAGAAGCTTAATGTTACACCTCTGACCCTAACCTATCTATCCCCTAACCTATCTATCTGCAGAGCTGGGGTGATATGCTGGTTCTGGTGACACTAACCTATCTATCTGCAGGGCTGGGGTGATATGCTGGTTCTGGTGACACTAACCTATCTATCTGCAGGGCTGGGGTGATATGCTGGTTCTGGTGACACTAACCTATCTATCTGCAGGGCTGGGGTGATATACTGGAGTCTGGTGACACTAACCTATCTATCTGCAGGGCTGGGGTGATATGCTGGTTCTGGTGACACTAACCTATCTATCTGCAGAGCTGGGGTGATATGCTGGTTGTGGTGACACTAACCTATCTATCTGCAGGACTGGGGTGATATGCTGGTTCTGGTGACACTAACCTATCTATCTGCAGGACTGGGGTGATATGCTGGTTCTGGTGACACTAACCTATCTATCTGCAGGGCTGGGGTGATATGCTGGGTCTGGTGACACTAACCTATCTATCTGCAGGGCTGGGGTGATATGCTGGTTCTGGTGACACTAACCTATCTATCTGCAGGACTGGGGTGATATGCTGGTTCTGGTGACACTAACCTATCTATCTGCAGGGTTGGGGTGATATGCTGGTTCTGGTGACACTAACCTATCTATCTGCAGGGCTGGGGTGATGACAGACTCCTTTTAAAGGGATTGTCCAGTTTAGAAAACCCATACTCATATACCCTATTAGGGAACTCTGATTTATTATGGAGTAGTAGTATATACAGGATCTTCATCTCTTAGCCAGTTCAGAGCGTAGTTACAAAGAGTGTCTTTTACTCTGGAGGACTTGGCCAGTCCTGCATTACACTGACTTGAATGTGCTCAGTTTAATTCGTAAATTTCCCCTGTGGTGGCACTGCAGGGTAATTGAACACTTGTGAGATTGCCGCATGTTACAGCTGGGAGTATCCACTAATAGTCAAGGGATGCTTTTAACAAAATGAACAATCCCTTTAACATGGTCTATGCAGAGAGTCAGCTCAATGGTCAATGGGCCTGCCCTGTCTTTGTAAATATTCCAGTTGCACCTGTGGTCCAGACAAAAAAAATTGACAAAAGGCCATTGAGTGTGATGGCATGGTGAGAATGTGAGTGACAGCCATAGAACAGCTGCACGCTCAGTGCCCTCCTAGCTTTGTGGACAGAGGTTTAGGGTCAGTGTTCTGGCTTCCTTCTGTTTAGGTCGCGCCGCACAATGCCCAATGACCACAAGCCTCTTAGGTGCATTATGCAACTTCTCATTTTGCAGATGTCACAGGACAGTGACCTGATTTGGATTGTTCCTCCTGACCTGTCACTCAAACCACTTGGTGACACAATAAGGCAACGTGCAAGGCAGTGCGGCCCTGTCAATAGGCATATAGTTAAGTCAGACTATACAAATGTAAGTTCCTTCAAGGCGTTAGATTGATTTTGCGTCCGTATAGTAAGTTAATTTTGATTATTTATCCTTTAATTCACTTAATTTTGTCAATGGTGATTGGAGATAAGACTTCTCTGCAGTGCTGGAGATAAGACCTCCTCACTGTCAGCAGCTCCATCACCCCCTTAACCCTACATAGTAGTTGCTCTAAGTGCTTGATGTTTTGGGGTATAATGTTAGAAGGCATCATCAGAATGGCCCACCAAAGTACCCCTGATGGGCCCAGGCCCTACCCAATAATGGTCCATTAAAAGACACCTAGATTTGAAGATACTTTTTTCCTAGGGGTTGTTGGAGGGTGCGCCCCCAGAATCTTTTCATCTGGTGGACCCAAGGAACCTCAGACAGGGTAGATTAAAATGGTCATAGTTGAAAAATAATATTCATATACCAGAAAACCCATGGCAATGGTTCACTTTACTGCATACATACATAAAGTGGCTTGTTGGTGCCCCCCCTGACTGCCAGTACCCAGGGCACATGCCCCGGTTGCCCCCTAGCAATGCTCCTGCATATACATTACCCCAAATCCCCCATAAAGATGCAGCATCGAACTGGCCCATCAGAGTGTTAGAGGATCCTCCAGTGGGCCAAGCTCTAACACAATAATGGTCCAGTAGAAGACACTCAAGTTGAAGAGGTACTATGGTCTATCTCCTAGGAGTTGTTGGAGGGTGAGTCTCCAGAAGCCTTTTATCTTTCATGCTGGACTCGGGAAGGAATTTTTTCCCATGAAATGGGGCAATTGGCATAAGCCTCATGGGGTGTTTTGCCTTCCTCTGGAACAACACTGTATATAGGTTGAATTTAATGGATCTGTGTCTTCATCCAACCTCATCTGCTATGTAACTGTATCCGGAGAGCCCAAGGAACCTCAGTCCAACACTGGAAACATGTATATTCTTCTCCAAATACTTCAATGTAACCACCATATACATAGCCCTGATGTTGTTTATCTCCTGATAAAAGACCAGGAGAAGAAGTAAGGTTACATTCACATTTGCAGCATTGTCTCTACTCTTCTGTTCTGTCGCAGGACCAGAACAACATGGACTATGTTTTGTCCTAATGACAGACAACAATGGATCCTGAGGGAACTCATTGACTATAATGGGGTCTTTCGGGCTTGCAGGACTTTTTGTCCAGGACTTCTGCCAGACTCTGAATGGAGACACAGAGGTGAACATAGCCTAACCTGGAGGAGATGACAAGATGTGATACAATGTCTGTAGATGGCCAGTAAGTGTTTCTCCAGTCCTGGGGCACATGTGATGGAGAATAGGACATGACAGCTGCCAGTGTGTGTTTTTGTCACTATACAAGTCTCACTTTGAGGGTGTTGACCTGTGTGACTTTCACATGGTGCTAAGAACACACTTTTACTAGGTGTCCTGATCTGAATTGTCCCTTTGTTCCTTTTATGACCTAATTTACATCTGAGTGTGAAGCAAGTGTGTCCCGAGAAGAAAGGACACAGGACTTCAGGTCATGCTAAAACCAACGCAATGTTTGTAAAGGTGGCTACTGATACCTTGGGTGACCTGACCGATAATGAGCTTACATCAATATGTCATTAAAGGGGTTGTTGTATGAGAAATATCTCGTCTCATGATGTCATGGTGATACCTGCATCCCCTGCAAACAGCTGATCATCCCGAGAGAAGTCACAGGTAGGCCAGACAGAAAAGTAGGGTCACATAGCAGCCATTCTAAGGCAGGGGTCTCAAACACACGGCCCCTGAGGCTGTCATCTATGGGGCATGGGCAGGGGTGGGATACAGCCAGTTCTTCCCGGTTCTTCTGATCCAGTTGTTAAAAATGCAGTTGGATCACAGAACCGGGGAGAAGGGGAGCTCCAATCCATATCCAAGCCATAGGCTTCTTGCCCTACCATTTTCCAACTTGTAAAAAGATGTGGTCTGCAACCTACAAGCTGCGGGCATTGTGGATGCAGCACTTACGTCTCTGCTCCCCAAAACCTCCCACTCCCTGGGTGCACATAACAAGTCACAGCATTGTGCCCAGAGAAGGGGCAGAGCGCAGCTGAGGAGCTGTGAGGTAAGTACTGTAATAGTCACCTCTGTATAAGGGCAGTGATGTGGGCCCGGCCACTGTATGGGGGACAACTGGTGGGGGCCATTTAATGTATGGGGCCAACATAAGGAATGCAGCCTGTCAACCTCAAATTTTGTCTACGTGTGGCCCATTTACCCAGACAAGTTTCAGACCACAGTTCTAAAGATTAGTGTTCAATGGGTCAGGCAAAGAACTCTGAGAGCGCCTCTCTATTCTGGCACATAGAAGGGGAGCCCGAAAAGGGGAACCTCCTTTATATCATTCACATGTCCTAAGTAAAATCAGGATCAGTTTATTTTTATACAAAAAATTGTTAACTATTGAGCTGTTTGCTGATATTCTTGTCCTTTGGGTAACTTTTTGTTTTCGCAGTTGGATGGCCATGAAGAGTGGCTGCAATGTGTGAATATTATAATATCCTACACCTAAAAATACCCTTTTGGTGGAAGTCACCTTTGTGAATTTCAAAGGCTGTAGACAGGCACACTTCACACTCAGGGCTGGAGTGACACTTCCTTCCATGAAACTTAATTATTGAGGATGTGATAAGAGTGTGTGCTGCATCTGAATAGGCCAGAAGTGTGCTTCACCTTTTACTCTAGGTTTTTCCCACAAAGTTTTTGGTGTGGCAGGGTTACGCATTATAATGAACTCTATTTGCCCCCCAGTGACACATTAGCACTGAGGCGCCATTACTGATTTACATAACCCGGGAACCCATCTTACATTCCCGGGAACCCATCTTACATCCTCGGGAACCCATCTTACATCCTCGGGAACGCATCTTCTAACTTACTTAGTTACTTATATTGCGCATTGACACCATCTCCACATGGCCACCATTTGTTGAACATATTGTGCATTGTTGGGTCACTTCTGGCTAATTTTCCCAGACTATGCTCATCCTGTGCTTTTAATTGGCAGTTCAGCATATGATCCTAAACCTTGGTGTAATACATTGGGGATGGAGGATTACTTGTTTTAGGAACATCAAAGCTGGTCATGCAATAGCTGCCGACTTCTATTCCTAATAACTGTATGGGACCAACATAAAAAATGCAGCCTGTCAACCTCAAATTTTTTGAACGTGTGGCCCATTTACCTGGACAAGTTCATAAGGTGTTCTCAAAGGGGAGAAGGAAGTCGTCTGCTCTCTTCGTGGTTTATCTCCCCTAAGAACAAAACATCAGGGGAACCTTGGGACACCACCATACCCATTAGTTGGCCACTTGTGTCCAAATTGGCTAGTTCAGCTGACATAAATCTAATGGACACCGTAAATGAAACAATAATCTAGGGAACAGACTATGGTTAAGTTCTGGTCTCAATTATCAATCATTCCATTGCAAGTCTACTTAATATCGGAAGTTATGGACCATTACCGACCAAATACACGATCATGCCAAGTCAGCTTAATATCAGCTGTACAGTTTCGGAGAACATGCCCTACATAATGTATGAAGGTTGTAGAAAGGGTAATAATCTTTCGATAGCTCCTAACAGCTATTCTCAATAATTCCCCCAATACAATGTACTCAAAGGGTAGAGGGGAGTTGGCCGCTGTTAGACACCTCTGGTGTCTTATCAATCCCTAAGGACAAAACATCTGTCTGGGGTGACACCACCATGAATATTAAATGGTTGGCTGGTTCTGTCAAAATTGTCTAGTTCTTCTGAGGTTAATCTAATGTGTACGAACAAATTAAGAAACAATAATCTAAGGAACATTCTATGGTTATGTTCTGGCCTCAATTATCATCACCATTCCCTTATGGGTCTACTGAATATTGGAAGTTATGGACCACTACCGACCAAATACGCACTCATGCCTAGTAAGCTTCTTAATATCAGGAATGGTAATGATAGTTGAGGCCAGAACGTGACCATAGGTGGTTCCCTAGATTATTGTTTCTTAAAGTGTCACATAAGATTAACGTCAGATGAACTAGACAATTTCAACAGTCAGCCAAGCATCTCATATTCACATTGGTGTCCCAAGTCACCCCAGACAGATGTTTTGTACAGTTTTGAGAACATGTCCTACATAATATATGAAGGTCTTAGAAGGTGCTTTATGATCTTCAGTCATTATTAAACAAGACCTGATATTCATTTACCTGGTGGTAGAGCTCAGTTACATCTCTTCTGACCAACTTCCATTTCTGCAGAGTCCTGACCATGTATGGCTGCTAGAAGGTGGCTTTTTCCACTTGTAGAATTCCCATTACAGGGTCCGCTTTCCAAAACCCATTATAATCACCCTATTAGGAAATTTTCGGAGTGGCTATCCTATTGAGGACTCTCATTAGCTTAAGCGGAAAGTGGCTTCAAAGAGCGTCTTTTACTCTGGAGGACCCAACATGTCCATGTATTACACTCATAGATTATTGACCTCAACTAAACCTTATAATTCTTTATTTCCCCTGTGGGGGTGCTGTAGAGAAAATGAACACGTACCTTTAGGTTCTCCCACAGATGACAGCTGATTTTAGGGGCACACAATTAACTCTTTACATACAGTATATACCTCCTAATTGACCAGCTCCTCTGGTGATACCACAGGGCTATGTCAATGCTACTTAACCAAAATGGCTTCTTTTACACTTTACTTCATATTAAAGTCATCTTTATGGCCTCCTGTTGTCCATGTCCTACTTGTCCGTCTTCTTCTCGGCTGACTCTTGTATATATGAACCTCTGGGTCTTCTCCACCTTCAGCAATAAACCTAATTATATATTTGTGCTTGATGTTTTGCTTGACTTCATCATATTAGTTGTCAGGATCTTTGGGGATGATCTTAGGAAAATAAAGTGACATTCCAGAGATTTATGGCCCATGGAAAACCTTACTACTTTGTAGAAGAATTGAATTGGGAAAGAGGAAATGCTAACAAGGCTTGGTTGATGGCCAACGAAGTGTCAAAATAGTCTGTAACCCCTGTCTACTAGACCTGATAGAACATCTCCGATTCTCAGGGTGGATGGATGGAAAACATGGAAAACACAGGCCAATAAATGGACACACATGACAAGACAGAACCTGAATAGATCTATCGATCTATCTATCTATCTATCTATCTATCTATCTATCTATTTATCTATCCCATATCTATCTATCTATCTATCTATCTATCTATCTATCTATCTCATATCTATCTATCTATCTATCTATCTATCCTTTCTTTCTTTCTTTCTTTTTTTCTTTCTTTCTTTATTTCT